>PVKC010008501.1:0-28004 GCA_004027635.1 Crocidura indochinensis
AGGGGAAAAAAAGGAAGAGAGACAGAGAAGAAAAATACCTGCCACAGAGGCACATGCGGGTTGGGGAGGGAAGAGGGCAGAAGGGGAAACTGGGACATCTGTGCCCTGGTGAAGGGTGCTTGACAGTGTACTATGGCAAAATTCAATCATGAACAACTTTGTAACTGTCTATCTCATCATGATTCAATTCAAGAATTTATTTATTACAGAAAAAGAAAAGAAACCAGAGTTCCTGAAATGTCTCTAAATGTGGGAGAGTTTCCTTCTATAAAGGTTGTGTGGAACAGGACAATGTTTTGCTGGTTGGTCTAGTATTTTCCTCTTTCCTGTTTAGCATGGTCCCATAACTTATTTACTAGAATTGTGTGGGCTCAATTCACTTCTTTTATAGTCAGATCCAGAATTTGCTCTGGACCATTTGTCTAAAACCATTTCACTTTCCTCGAGCCCTTTAGATCATCTATCTTCAGTTTATACATCATTCAGGTCACTGGCTGGATGCTGAGATGGCTTATTATTGTCATTTAAATTTCATTTTGAAAAATTTCACTTGGAAGCCAGGAGGTGGCGCAGGAGGTAAGGTGCCTGCTGCCTTGCCTAGGACGGACCACAGTTCGATCCCCTGGTTCCCATACGGTCCCCCGTGCCTGCCAGGAGCGACTTCTGAGCGCATAGCCAGGAGTAACCCCTGAGCGTCACTGGGTGTGGCCCAAAAAACAACAACAACAACAAAAAAAAAAAAAAAGAAAGAAAGAAAAATTTCACTTGACATTTCAGACTGCTTAGGCCACCTTGAAAGCAAGAGGTTGGCGGCTGTGTCTTTGATCACTGGGTATCATTAGGTGCAAGAGTTCAGGGTGGGGATCCCTTTGCGTGTGTGTGCAAACCCACAGAACTTGTGGAGTGGCTTTTTTCATTAGTACTGATATTGGGCCATCTGAGAACAGTTGTTCATGGTGCACAGTCTCTTCTAATATACTTTCTTTTTGTTTGATTGTTTGTTTTTTGGGTCACACCCGGCAGTGCTCAGGGGTTACTCCTGGCTCCATGCTTAGAAATTGCTCCTGGCAGGCACGGGGGACCATATGGGGCACTGGGATTCGAACCGATGACCTTTTGCATGAAAGGCAAACGTCTTACCTCCATGCTATCTCCCGGGCCCCTACTTTCATTGCAATTAAAATAAAGAAGAATTATCTGCTACCGTTGTTTTGTTTGGTTAAGGATAAAGTATAGAGTTATCATTAAAGAGATACTTTCTGCTCATGAGAATTGAGAGGAACAAGAAGTACAAACCAGAAGCCCTGATTTTATTTCTCTTCTTCTCTTTTGTAGGCACCAAAAAGAATTTCTGTTGCTGTGTTCAACTTAAATAGAGAGTGACTGTAATTAATACCATTATAAAAAGGTCAGTTATAGGTTTATGTTGCTTTTAGCAAAGACTCTGTAAAGAATATATTAAAGATAAATGAGACAAGTGGTCATCTTTAATAAGGTATCCACAAATAGCATTTCTGGACAAAGACTTTTCAGCTGTAATGCTTTGAAAAGATCAAGTGGTTCACGAAAAATTATTTATACACTTAGTAATGGCATTGCCATTCTGATATATATCAAGAACATACTGTTAATGTAAATTGCCATTATCAATAAGTGTTTTTAATATATTCTTTATATTTATAAGCAAAAAACATATTCTAAATTTCCATATTATATCTTGGCACATCGAACTAATTGTTTTTTCATCTTTCTTTTACTCACTCAGGAATTTTTTACAGGGTCATTCTGGTGATTCTACCTACCTAAATAAAAACAATCTGGTTTGTGTTGATGGGGAAAAGGAGGCTGCCCCAGGAATTCTTGATTTCCTTGTTTTGGGGTCCTTACCACCAGGTTTTCCTATGAAGGCATCTTTTACTATTAGCCATGGTTTTCTCTCTAAATCCCATGAAATCACAAATTTCCTCTGCCATTTCTTTCAACAGACTATATAAACAACCTTGTTCACCAAACAGTCTATAATGATGCTCAGGAATTCTGTTATCACACAAAACAATTAGCTGCAAGCGCATGGCAGCCACTTCATCTCCACAGCAGCTGCAGTTCGCATCCAATCTCCCTTCAGACACCAACACTTCTCTCTTCCACCTCTCTAGGCAGATCTGCACCATCAACTTAATGTAGTTCTATTAGCATTTTGGGATGGGAACATTTTTCTAACAACACAACGAAGGGCAGAGTTGTAGTGGGACCTGGTCCTGAAAACTCTGCTCGTGCTGATGAGAACCTTTGGGTGAGAGCACCCCACAGAGATTCTCATTGGCCACAGGATATGAGCAACTCTGTCCCCTGGGTGGGCAAGATGAACTAACATGCATGCACTAACATGCATGCACAGGCATGCACTTACCCTGTGGAGAATGGACCACAGGTTGGTGCATGTGTGTAAAAGGAAAGTAACATCTTTTTATTCATCTCTCTTATAGGAAAACAACAGTGATGCCTAAATTGAAGCTAATCTAGTTATGTGTGTGATGCCCAAGTTTGCAGACCTCTCGGGAATTGAGATGGTAAGAAAATAGCACCTCTCTTTCTCTCCTTCTGTTCTCAAATACAATTTTTATGTGCTAATTAAGTACTGGGGGACTATATTTCCTTTCTATTTTCTTTTGATCGTGTGAACTGAGAAGGCGATTTGCAGAAATGTATTGATATTAACAGAATCCCATTACAACCAAATAATATGTGTGACCACATGAGATTGCTTTAAAAGGATTACATTCCTATTGTTGTCAGAACCATCTTTGTATTCTGCTGTAAGGCAGGAAGGCAGATTCGAAAAATTCAATCAATAATGTGCACTATAGAAATTACCTATAGGTGTCAGAATGATAATGTACATTTCTGTTTCAATCAACTTTAGTAGAAGTAAATGAAGTTGGATAATATGCAGAATTTGCAAAAATGAAACCCTCCCAAATCAATATACAGAGAAAATTTTGGCTGCAAAGATGGAACACGCTCCTTGTTTGCTCGTATCAATTCTGATGAAGATGCATCCTTCCATATTAACCCTGCATTCAACTTCAAATATTTACCTTCTCCCACAAACCATCTCTTTCGGGCAGCATAAAATCACCAGCTCCCCAAACACTCTCCTCCCTAGTCACTCCAGAGAATGGAGCAGGTTTTCCTCATGGGAAAAATCTCTCCTCACCCACTCAGGCTGGGCAGAGAAGCCACATTTTCAACTTCCCCCAAACCCTATTTTCAGGGCCACAGATGGGCCAGATTCTGTCTGAGGCCTCTGAGAGACTTTTCTAGAATGAAGACACACTTGTTCAAAGACACACTTGATCTTTTCAGGAGAAGGGTTAGTGGGAGGATGAGGACAGAGGTGAGTCTCTTGATCCTAGCACCTCCCATAAAATAAACCTGGGGGAGACTTAAGATGATACTCAGGATTCCCAGACTTGCTGTCCTCTGAGGGAGCAGAGCAGTTCCCTCCTTTCTAGGTCTCTAGCCTTGAGTCTTCAACATCTAAAGAGATCACATATCTCACAATCTCCTCCCCAGATCATATCATTTATTGTCAGTGATGATCAGAGCACTGTTTCCTACTTGGTAAAGAATATTGTATGAGCAATCTTAAACAACTTATTTTCTTGACTGTTTTTCTATTTTATGAATGTATGTCTCAATGTTGTATGTCTTTAACCAGAAAAATTTGTAGAAACTATGTCTTTTTTTAAACTTTATTTATTATTGATTTATTAATTGGTTGGTCAACTGGTTGTTGGGTCACACCTAGAGATGCTCAGGGGTTACTCCTGACTCTGCCCTCAGAAATCGCCTCTGGTAGGCTAGGGGACCATATGGGATGCTGGAAATCAAACCGGATCCCTGCTGGGTCTGCCACTTGCAAGGCAAATGTCCCATCGCTCCACTGCTGTACTATCTCTCCAGCTCAGAAACTATGTCTTTTAAAGAATCATTTCTTGCTCTCTCGTATTTACTCCCTGGGACTACTTTATTTGCTGTTTAGAAATAACTCAAAGTTATAATCAACAGATGGGTGATTCTCAGAAGAAGGAGGGATGAAAGGATAAACAGATGACCAAAAGGCAGGAAATTTCTAGTTAACAAATGAAGGATAATGAAGACACAGCATATGGGATGGGGCTTGTGGGCAATAGAACTAAATTGAAGTTTTTAAAAATCTTAAATCAAGGGGCCGGGTGGTGGTGCTGGAGGTAAGGTGCCTGCCTTGCCTGCGCTAACCTAGGACGGACCGCGGTTCGATCCCCCGGTTCCCCATATGGTCCCCCGTGCCTGCTAGGAGCGACTTCTGAGCGAATAGACAGGATTAACCCCTGAGTGTCACTGGGTGTGACCCAAAAAGCAAAAACAAAAAAAAAGTAAATAAAATAAAATTAAAAAATCTTAAATCAATCATGAAAAATAGGTTATTGTCTTGATCATTTCACAAACATCCTTTTTCTTTATATAGTATATGCAGATAGTGATCTTTTTTCCTTTTATGATCTTAGGTCTTAATATTTGCAAATGTGAGTATGATTTTTCTTTTTTCTCATATTATTTTTTAATTTTTGTATCTTTATTTAAGAACTCTGATTAAAACATGACTGTAGTTGAGTTTCAGTAACAAAAAGAACATCCCCTTTCACCAGGGCAATGTTCTGACCACTATTGGCCCCATTTCACCGTGCCTATAATCGAGACAGGCATTCTACTTCCTTCACTCATTAACATTATCATGGTAGTTGTTAGTGTATTATTTCTCTAACTGCACCCACCCCTCTTTGAGGTGAGTTTCAGATCAGGAGCCGGTCTCTCTGCCCTAACTTTGGACAGTATTACAATGTCTTTTATTTTTTTTAAAACACACATCTAAACTTCATTATTTTCTTCTTCCAGCTATTTTTGTCTCCTTTGTCGATCATTTTCTAATTTTGAAAGCTGTGTCATTAATTAGGCCCCTTCTTCCTTTCTGATGTGTTTTTGTAAAGCTATGAAATTTCTTCTTAGTACTGATTTTGCTGTGCTCCATAAATTCTGATAGTTTGTGTCTTCATTGTTATTTGTTTGCAAAAATGTTTTGATTTCCTCTTTTATTTCATCTCTGACCCACTGGTTGTTCAGCAGTGTGCTTTTTAAATTCCAGATGTTACAATTTTCTTCTGTGACCTTTCTGTGACCCTAGAAATGAACCCTGTAGTTCATTTCTGATTTTAGTGCCTTGTGATCTGAGAAGGTAGTCTATACAATTTCTAACCTCTTGACGTTATGGAGATATGTTTTATGGGCCAGTATGTGGTCTATCCTGGACAATGAGCCATGTGCATTGGAGAAGATTTTTCTGGGGACGGAGTACCCGATATATATCTACTATTCCATTTTCTTCCATGTTTCTTTTCAAAGCTAGTAAATTCTTGTTGGGTTTCAGCTTGGTTGACCTATGAAGGGGTGACAGGGCAGTGTTGAGATCTCCTGCTATCATTGTATAAATACTGATATATTCTTACAAATTTTTCAACAATTGTATTAAATATTTTGATGGTCCCTAATTGGGTGTGTATATGTTTTTTTTTTTTTTTTGGTTTTTGGGCCACACCCAGTGACGCTCAGGGGTTACTCCTGGTTATGCGCACAGAAGTCGCTCCTGGCAGGCACGGGGGACCATATGGGAACCGGGGAATCGAACCATGGTCTGTCCTAAGCAAGGCAGCAGGCACCTTACCTCCTGCACCACCTCCCAGCTCCCGGGTGTGTATATGTTTAAGAGAGTGATTTTTTTCCTGCTGTACATATCCTTTGATTAGTATAAAATGACCATCTTTGTCCCTTATAACTTTCCTGAATCTAAAGTTTGTGTCATCTGCTATTAATATGACCACTTCAACATTTTTTTTTTTGGTTTTTGGGCCATACCCGGTGACGCTCAGGGGTTACTCATGGCTATGCGCTCAGAAGTCACTCCTGGGGACCATATGGGAAACCAGGGGATCGAACCGCGGTCCGGCCTAGGCTAGCACAGGCAAGGCAGGCACCTTACCTCCAGCGCCACTGCCTGGCCCCCACTTCAACATTTTTAAGGGAATTGTTTGCTTGTATGATTTTTCTTCAGCCTTTTATTTTTGAGTCTATATTTTTTATGACTAGTTAGATGTGTTTCTTGTAAACAGCAGAATGTTGGCCTCAACTTTTTAATCCATTTTGATACTCTGTGTCTCTTAACTAGTGCATTTAGTCCATTAAATCTGAGAGAGATTATTGTCATGGAATTTGATGTCGTCATTGTGTAGAAGTTTGTTGTGTCTGACGGTCTGTCTTGTCTTAAAGAAGACCTTGCATTTTTTCTTTTAAGGCTGGTTTTGCATCTGTAAAGTTTTTGAGCTGCTGTTTATTTGTGAAGCTATATTTACTTCCTTCAAACCTGAAAGTGAGTCAGGCTGGGTGCAGTATTCTAGGCAAAGCATACATTTCCTTGAGTTTTGTCTCTAAGTCCCATCACTGCCTTCTGGCCTTGAAGGTTTCTTGTGGCATTTCTACTAAAAAATCTTAAGGATGCTCCTTTGAATGTAATTTCCCTTTTTGATCTTGCTGCTTTCAGTATTCTATCTTTATCTGTGGGATTTGTCTTTGTGACTAGGATATGTCTTATGATGCTTTTCTTTGGGTCTCTTTTAGCTGATACTCTTTGGGAATTTAGGATTTGGTTGCATGCTGCCTTTAGCTCTGAAAGTTTCTCTGTAATGATGTCCTTGATTATTGATTCAACCTGGGGATTTTCTTCCTGGTTCTCTGATCCTCCAGTGATTCTTACATTGTTTCTTTTGAACTTTTCAAGGTCTTCTATTTTCATCTGTTCGAATTCTTTGAGTATTTTTCCATTGTTTGATAATTTGCTTTAAGGTTATTTTCCAGTCTCCTGCTATATGGAGTTGCTATGCATCTCAACTTCCAGCTCACTGATTCTGTCCTCAGCTGCTGTCACTCTGTTGGAGAGGCTTTCCATTGAGTTTTTTTTTTATTTCTTCTACTGAGTTTTTTAGTCCTTTTATTTCACTTTGAAGTATTCTGATTTTTATCTTTGTGTTCTTTTCAGATCTATGCTTTCCTTGAGTTCTAGGAGCATCTGCCATATTTCTATTCTAAACTCCTATCTGAAAGGCTAACTATGTGGTTTGTACTTTTTTGGGTCATCAGAGCTGCATTTTCAGTCTCTATGAATGCTTTTGTCCTGAATTGTTGCCCCCATTAACATGCTTGTAGCGTGGCTTTTATTGCATGTTGTGTGGGGTTCATGGGATAGGAGATGAGCACAGCAGCTCTGCTCTGCTTCGAAGTCGTGCTCCTCCCTGCTCGTCATTTCCTGGCTGGTGAACCTGATGGGATTAAGTTTTCTGGGGTCTTCCTTAGCAGCCTCATGCAAGGGATCACCTTCCTTCCTACCTCCCTTCTTTCCTTCTTAATTTAATCATAAACATGTATTTTTTCACAAGTCATTAGTTCTGGGTGTTCCAAATTTCCTACTTTTTCTACATGACTGAGTGAGCCCTTCACTCAACAGTCCAAGAATAATTTTCATGGAATATTTGACTATAAGGAATAATTATTATTACAATTATCATATAATTTTACTTTATAAAATTAATATTATTCATTATTTATTCATATTAATTATAATATAGCCTTATTTCAACATCCTCTTCCATGGTGTGGATTCAGTAGCAAAGAACAGTGATGTTGATCAGGACTTGATACACACTTTCCCAGCACACGTTTCGAAATATGCAGACAATATGATCATCACTGATTAATGTCATTGACAGTATTCTCTATTTTCAGATTAGTGAGTGAGACTGGAGGCTGGGTAGGCTTTCTTCTCAGGGCTGTAAGTGTCTAGAGAAAACAATGGTGTGTATATGGGCATAGGGGTAATTCACATCTATTTATGTTGAGTTTTACCAAGGAACCTCTGCAACATCATCAATTTTTATACATAAAACAGAAAATAGCAAGCACTTTTGCTCACACCAGCACCTACTATGGCTGGTTCATATGCTAAACCCATGTTCCCTCCATAGTGACCAGCCTGGTGAAAACACACCAGCAATGGGGCAAGTCTGCTCCATCTACTCACAGAACATTATGTATGTCAAGAGTACCACATCATTGAAAAATGACCCTGTTCATTTTTTCTACAGACTTTGTTTTGCTTGATCAGACATTTCAAAAAACTGGGTGATTTTTTTCAAAAGCAGCATGACTTTTTGAGGGTTCAGCTTTGTTTCCATTGGCATCAAATTAATAAAATTCACACAAAAAATAAGGGTTGTCATCCTGAAGAATTCAAATTCAATTATTTCACCGACATGTCTCTGAACATTTTTCACAATGAGGACATGAAGTGGAAAGCCTCATGCAGCTGCTGCCATGTGTTCACAAAAGATAGGTATCATCATACCCTATATAACCTGTTTTCTACATCTAATTTAAGGTCTAGTCTTCAAATTCTCTGTTTGAAATTTTTTGTTGCCAATAGGAAAGGAAATGTTATTGCCTTTATGAAACTATTACAAACTCAGCAGTTTGGCTCTGAGAACAAACAAATCCATATTTTGTATTTTAACACCAGATAAGTCAATGTTTATATTTATGACCTTATTCTCTATTGTGATATTTATGATATGATTTTATAACCACCTTCATGCTTTAGAGAGTAGTTCTTAAGCTATTGATCCTTTTTAGTGAGTTGGAAACAGAATAAAGCAATATTCCAGTTACAATAAAAATGCAAATTTAACTAATTTAATTAATAAAATGCAATCTATATGAAAATGCCTTCGTCAAGACAGATTATACTCTGTTAAATGAATGCTAACCTGGATCAACTGTCCAGCATGGCACTTGGAGTTCATTATTTAAAATGTAATGATTATTGTGGATGTAATATAATTTCTGTGAAAAATAGTTTATCTCAAATTTCAAATGCATGGAATATATGTGAACAGAAGTTTCATCTTTTTTACATTCACAGAAAATTGTCAAATATCTGTCAGACAATTGATAGTTGGCTGCCCTTCAAAAACATGATCGCAGTCACTGGATGAAGGAGAGGCCCAACCTTAGTCAATGAAGCGACCAGAAATGACATTAGAGGCCTGAGTGATAGACAACAGGACATGGACTACCACAAAGAGGTTGTGCCTAGTGAATTAAAAGTTAATTTAGAGACATTCCCAGACCAAATTCACAATTTTCTCTCCCTAACTATCGCCTTCCTTTCGTTCCTCAACTCAAGCATTGCCGAAGGCCATCTCCTGAGAGGAGAAGGAGATGTATCCATTGCAATGATCAGAGATTATTTCCCATTTAAATTACTTATCAGCAAGGCTCATCGAACACTCATCCTTTGGCTTCAAAACCTTGGAGACCTCCCTCATCCCTGTGTCTAATCACTGAGCATAGAACTCAGCCAAGTACCTAGTTAGCATCAACATTTTCAGCGCCAATGCAGAATAAAAGTGAACTCTTAGTACTTGTATCTTTTCTTTCCATCTTCGTCATCTTAAAAGAAACACCATGCACTGAGCTGAGATACCCTGCTACTCCATCCTTATAGCTCCCCTTTCTGCCTGCTTATGAGTCAGATATCTCTATCTTTCGCTCTCTCTCTCTCTCTCTCTATATATATATATATGTATATATACATATACATATATATCTTGCTCTCTATTTTTGGACATTGTGATGTGAAATTACTGAAAAGGAAATAAGACATATCACTTTCAGCACCCAATTTTTGCCAAAAACTTTCTTTCTTTAAAACCCACGTTCATTAAATCCGATACCCAATATTTAGTGGTAGAGTTAAAAATGTAAATTCATGTGTTAAATCAATGAATCTTTTTTCTCAATGATTTTCCTCAATAATACTATATAATTATATATAAATATATATACATAACTACTAATGCTCTTAAAATAATTGTCTTAATTCCCCCAGCTGCATGTCAAAATGTCAAAATAGAATTTATTGTCAGTATGAAAAATAGATCTATATTCCTATCATCACAAGACAAATTTTCCATAATGGCCAAAGTACTTGAAAATCCATATGATCTCCCAGATACAGAGTGAATCTCTCTGACCTAATTAGGTAAAAAGAGAGAATTGGGCAATGTTTTTAATACAAAGCTATGTGCCTCTCTCAGTCTCTCTCTTCAGTTGTCCCTCTAAAGAAACAGATTCATTCCTTTAAAAGGAAACACATTTAATCAAACGATATTGTTCATTTCTTTGTTTATTCCAATAATTGCTACATTTTTAACACCAAAGGAAAAATACTGAGCCTGTCCTTAAAAGACTTTTTTCCTCTTCATATTAAAGCAGGATTATATTTACACAGAAGCTGAAATAGCCTTGTATAAGCGAGGAGGGAAGAGTGGTGAACTCGTAACCCCAGCTATATAAAAAAGAGTCTCTTGAGGGAAACCATTTGGGTCCTGTGGGTTTAAAAATGTCACTTAACCAAGCTTCCAATCTCATCACACAGACTATGGGCAGCATGATTATTTGTCGTTCATGGATGATTATGAATGAAAATACTCCATCACTTTGCCAACCTCTTTCTCTTAAATTAATCAACATACAACATATCAAAAAATCAAACCCAATTTATATGGATAGTCTATGACAATAAACTTCTTCTGCATTTAAAATTAAAATTAGAAATATTGCCTGGTCATATTTCAGTCACTGAAAGCCCAGTCGTTACAATTTAGAATTACTAACAAAAACAAAATCAAGCTAGTTACTAACATTCCGAAAATAAAATAATTGTCAAATGTGTGAAGCTTCTGGAACTGTCAATGTTATATACCCTTCACCCTTCTGTCCTTAAAAATCTCTATGACGAATGGGAAAAATGTGTTATTTGCATGGGCTGTTTTTTCTAGACAAGAAAACTTTATAGAAACTGTCAGTTTCTTCTTGTTACAGGACACCCTCAAGTATTACAGACATTTTTTTAACCTTGCTCGAAGTTTCAAGATTGCTTTTTGGACAATTCCAAAACACCTATCACATTTCATATGGAAAGCTATTTACAAAATGGGAGTGCATTTTCCCAACACCCTTCAGAGGTCACAAAATGCATTTTTGTTTTCACTTTTAAACTGTGCCTACAGTATGACAAAGCAATCCAATGAAAGATGAAAAACCCACCCAAAAGGAGGTCTTCTTTAAAACCAAACTGAAAACATCTTTCAGAAACGCCTTCTATCCAGTTTTATTTGTGATGTATCTAATTCATGGCAATAAGAATTATCCTTCATCTATACATCATAATTTTTATATATTATGTTATAACTCATATATATGTTTTTATTTTATTTATTATATCTTCATGTCATATATAAATTACATGTATTTTCATTATTTATTCTATATTTATATAAAATGGGAAAGAAACATGATTTCCCATTCCTCACATTTAAGTTATTTTATAGGACCTCTCTGGCTCTTCACACACAACTCAACACCCATAGCTCCAGGCCTGCTCTGAAAGGACACCTTCAAAATGATGGTCTAAATTAGTCTCTGTAACACTCAAAATTATCTTTCTTATTCTCCAATCTGCTCATATTTAGAGCCTTTTCCACCAGATCTCTATTAATATCAAAATGAAAAAAATCCTGATGTGCATTTTCTTAAGACCTTTCACCGATACCAGGCTGATGAACAATATGTCCCTGATTCCTTGATTATCTATACATACATTGAACATTCCCATATTATAAAGTTTCTCATCTCCTATCAAAGCAACAGATGCCTTTCCTCTGAATTAATCTATGCTCTATTCACAGGCTCAGAGCTGTCCCATGCATGATGTTTTCCAGTCTTTGAAGAACCACAGCACCCTTGTTTAGCTAATGAGTTTTGAAGTCTACTGACTGGGCTAACGAGGGTGTGACTGTATCAACACCTAATTCCCATTTTTTTTCTGTTTCTTTATACAACTAATGGCAATAGCAATAGAAACTAGGTCTCTAAAATAGCATGGACTAAGCCATAGTCTACTTAAAGCCAGAGTTTTCAGGTCAAAACCAGAACTCAAGCTCACAACCGCTGTTTGAGTTGGGCCAATGCAGCCATATTTGTTTTGTTTGCATTAATTTCCAAAAATCCTGAAGGAGAATAGTTTCTCCTAAAACCATTTTACCAAGGTAGGACATTGATCAGCAAAGAGCTGCATGGCCCAGAGGAAAGATTTATTTCCAAGGCAGCTTGCATACAGAAGGACTCGGAGATGTGCAAGAAGTAAATAAAGTGCCTGTCTTGAAGACAGGCAGAGGATGGGGGGATGAGAAAGGGTGGAGGGGGGCATTGGTGGTGCACATTATTGCATTGGTAAAAGGGGGGGTGTTCTTTTTATGACTGAAACCCAACAAGTCATGTTTGTAATCACAGGGTTTAAATGAAGATATTTTTAAAATATCAAAAATAAATAAATAAATAAATATAGCAAGGTCAGATGGCTTAAAGTGCCATCTTAAATTTAAGGCACATATGTTGTGTGTCTTGAGCCTAGTTCCATCTCCAACATGCCACGGATCTACAGTAATCCCCATGTATAGATCTGGAAGCCTGTGAGCACCCCAGCATGTCCAAGTGATCCTTGAAATCTGCAGAGTTAAAGCACTTGGCATCTTTAGCTCTTTGCCTGGAATCAAAGGTGTGGCTGAGAGGAAACCACAGTGCTGTCCAGGAATGAGAAGATGGTCTAGTAAGAACAACAGAGGGCATCATACCTGGTGACATTAGGGGCAATAAAAGAGGAATATTTGGGCTCCATTGCAGGAGTGACCAGAAGTACAGATATACCAGGCAGCTATTCAGAGCCCAGAGAAGAGAGCTGCCAGATTTGTGAGATGTTTAAGTAGCAAAACTAGATTTGTCTCTGGGGTAACATATGATGAACCCATACCCCCAAACAAAGCATACCACCCAGCCTTCTGTACCTTGTTCATTGAAACCTGAAATTAGTTTCCAGGATGACCTTCATGCTCTTGGGTCTACTCCGTATCTGTGTTAAAGGTCATAAATGAGTTCACTTCTTCTATTGAATCTGAACAGTTCTGATTTGAGAGCAAGGAAAAGTGACCAGCACACTAATTGCAAATCCCAGAGATAATTGTCTGAACTCCCAGAGTCGCTTAGGCATGAACAACCTACGTACCAAGATATAAAACTCTGAGCTAAAGCAAATTATGCTCTGAAAAAAAATCTCTCATTTCTAGTCATCCGTTCCTTCAGACAAACCTCCCATGGTCAATGTAAAAGGAGGCGTATCTTTTAAATGCCTAGAATAAGGTTTAAAACTGTGGTCCGTGAGTGATTTGGGGAATTTTAAAGTAATTATATGTGACTCCTCTTCATTAAAGTAAAGTTGTTAAATTTTTTAAAAGACAATTAAAATGGGAATAAAATGCTCTGCATTTAGATGATAAAATTGGCATTGTTCTAATTATTAGCACGATTCATTTTTAATCTGTGACATTTATAAAGCAAGAGATTTTTACTTATCTAGTCTGATTAGCATAATAATCATTGCACTTTTCATGGCTTTAACAATAAATTACTTTCCTTATATTTAAGTTTTGCCCAGACAAACAGAATTAAATATGTATTGAACTTAAAGGTTAAAGCCCCTTCATTAATTCTGTTATTTTTTAGGAGCCTCATTTTGGTACCTCTTGACTTCTCTACATTGATGCTAATCATCTGCTGAGAATGAACCCTGGACTGACATGGATAATGCCTTTGGGCATTTTCACTTGTAAGGAATCATAACCCTTAGTCCCCTTATCCTCATTAGCATCATGTCTGTCCCAGATTTGCCTACATTTGGGATGCCTCTGTCTCTCTGTATTCAGTTTGCACTGGACTTTCTTGGGATGCCCCTTGCTTGCTTGCTTCTCTCTCTGCATTGCTCTTTCTGGCCTCCCACAACTATATCCAGCTTGTGCCCCAAGGCAGCTCTCTACCATGCTGACATCAACTTGATTGATTAGAAATGCTCATTCATGGATTTCCTGTCCTGAAATTTTTGGTTTTTTTCTTTTATTTTAATTAATTAAACACTGGTTACAAGGTTGTTCACAATACAGTTTGGGGTTTTCTTTTCTCTCTCTTTTTTTTTTTTACAAATAGCTATTCATAATGCTCAGTCATTCAGTGTCGAACACTCTTGACCAATGCACATCTCCTACCATCAATATCCCCAGCTTTCCTCCCTCTCCCTCTTGCTGCCTATTGCTGCCTTACCCCCAACTCTCCAGTCATCAGGCTGCTTTCTGGGGTGCTGTCTCTGCCCAGGTCAGAGACATCCCTGAGAGATGAATCCCCTCAATGTCTATGTTTGTTCCAACCCACTTCAGAAGAGATGATTCCACTGATCTGAGGCTTCCCTGCCTGTTAGTTCCTGTGCAGAAAACAGTGTTGACCAGGTTATCAGCACCAGCTCAATGGCTCCAAAGTGTTTACTGAAATTCTACTGCATCCAGATCACAGTGACACGCTCTCAGGGCCCCAGACATGTGGGAACTTTCTGCCACTGTGTCTGTAGCTTCAGTTCTGAGACCTGATTGTTGCCAATCTGCAATGATGCATGGAAAGGTCTTTCAAGGTACCAAGCGAGTGAGGCACTGGCTCTCCAAAAATTATGTCCACAAAATTTTATTCAAATATTTTATTCACTATTTAGTCATCATAAATTTACCTCTCTGAAAACATCTCCAAAGTAACATGCAAACTGCAGCCGGCATGCCCTGCTATCCTGTCCTGCATGTCCTGCATCTGCTACCCTGTGGTGAACTTGTTCCAAGTCTTGAGAGCCTTTGTGTCTATTTGCTCAGCAGCTGTAAGTGCCTGACAGTAGGATGGAACATCCAGGCTAGGACGAACTATCTCTGCCTATTTCTTTACCCTGTAATCTGGACAGTTTGCACAGTATCTGCTTCACAAAAGAAACTTGTGAATATTTGTTAAATAAATGATCAAGAAGCAGATGCCAAGAAAGAGGGCATTGACTCTCCGTGAATGCAAGAAATTATTGTATGTTTACAGGTTGATGTGTGTGAGCTCCTGCTTTGTCCAGAGAAGCAATGAGAATTCTCAACCATTCCGCCAGCCCTAGGAAAGCAATGAGAATTCTTCAAAATGTGCTGGGAATTAGAAGTTTCATTCCATCAGAAGCAAAATGGTTTTAACGAGCTAGAATGTTTAAATATCCTAAAATATCTAAAGTATTTTCTTCCTTTTTATGTCTTTTATTGAGGGATTAGAAAGCCAAGTACCTGGTGTTTCCAGGCAATTGAAAAGGCAATTTCATAGACTGTAAAGTCTTCCAGGAGACCTGCAGTTCCTTGAGGACATTTCTAAACCAATCTCAGAAATCCTGCCCATGCCTGTAAAATACTTTCTTGTGATCCTCAGTGTTAGCCAGCAGTGAAGACATGAAGGCTGCTGCCTTAGGAACCGAATCCACTTAGCACGGCTAGAGTTAACAAAGTGATTATGGACTCTCAGCTCTTCAGATTAAAACAAGGAAATATGCTTCCATTCACATTTTCTGGTACACTAATGCCCTATCAGGAAGGTCCTGTTGTGTGTGGGTCCCTAGAACTTGTCAGAACTACAGACCATAGGTCCTTCCTTCCCACTGTAAGTTCTGGAAAGAGCCTTCTTAAGGGCTTCTCTCTCCTCTATGATGCTTAAAGATATGCATCAAGGGAACAACACAGGGACAAAGACAATGTAAGGAGACAACTGAGTGGGTGGAGGCAGTTGTGGAAAGTTGGTGAAGGAGGCTGAGATGAGTTCGTTGGAAGTTCTGGGGGAGGGGAGAGGTGGCCACATTGGTGGTGGATATGGTATTGGACTTGTGTGCTTAGGAAACCACCAATATAGCATCGTAAGCCACAGAACCTTAAGCAATTAACTTTGCTTTGAAATGCATTGGCAGGTCTACTGATGCTAAGGTGTTACTCACAATGACTGATCAAAGCAAGAACCAGTGTGCAAACAATATGCCTCCTACAGGCACCTGTGGCCTGGAACAGTCTAACACACTCTGCCCACAGTTTGCCAAGCATAAGTTCACAGCTGCATCTCAAAAAGATGGGGTAGGGGTGCCTAGAGACAGTCATCACTGGGCCTGAGGACAGAAGTTCAGGAAGCCCTCATCAAGGAGAACTTCCCCTGTTGGGGGCCTGAGTCCACCCCCCAAAATTGTTGGAGCTAAGCAATCCCCTGGTTAAAGGGTCAGAGGCATTATTGTACACATCTAAACATTTAATAAGAGAGAGAGTCTGGAGCAAAAGACTCACAGAGAGTCAGAGAGAGCAGGAGAGGCACCATATAACCCTGTGGTACAGGAGCAGTAGCTGCAACAAGAGCACAGCTAACAGGCAGTTAGGCAAGCAGGGAGGTAGCAGGGAGGCAGGCTCTAACTGGACTTGATTCACTGCAGCATCTGGCTGGAGGCTGGCAGGTAGGCAGGTAGGCAGGTAGGCAGTCCAATAGGGCGGCTGGGCTAGTCAAGACCCCTGAGTCTTCAGGCCAGCAGGCTATCTCCAGGCCAATCACAGGCTCTGGCTCTATATACCCAGTCCCAATACTCTCTGTCAGCAGTGATGGGGGCATCTCATAAGTGATGTCATCACCCTTAAAGTGTCAAGGAGCAGATTTATTGCTGAGTTTCTACATGCTGCTGTGAGCACATCAATCATGGGTGGACAAAAGGCCAAACAGTCTCCATCCCCTTCCACATCTCTTCACTGATCATACACAGAGTCAATTTCCTCAATTTGGGAGACACAAATATGGTGGCAGAGACAGAATCAGACTGAAGAAGACCTCACAGGACTGAGCTGTCTTAGATGAGGCAGTTTGGTAACAGACACAGAGACAGCTCAGTTTTAAGCAAAGTAGGCATTTTTGCCAACTCAGAATCAAAATTATCCTTCCTCCATGTCTAATTAATTGGGATTATAGTGTAAAACAAAGCTGTCTCCTTGCTTGACATTACACCAATATGAGATGTAATGGCTTCCTCACAGTTTGAGAAACAAGTAGATGAAGTTTCCAATGGATAATGCTACTCTACAGTATATAATGTTTTATATACATATTCCTCAGGAGCATTCTGAAATCATCCTTACATATGGAAAAAGGGGTTCTTTGATGGCTGAGGTTTCACAAATCTTGAATGCAGCATTAAGAAATTAAGTTAGGATAAAAAAGGTACCATTATGACAAATATAGTTGGGAAATGGGTAAAAACTGGATGCTGAAAGGAGGTAAAGTGATCTGTATAATATCCTTTTAGAAACAGTATTGAAAAGCATGGTGTCTAAAAGAAAAAAGGGGAAGTGAGTGAGAGTGAGTGAGTGAGAGAGAGAGAGATAAAGAGAAAGACAAAGAGATAAAAAATGTCTGCCATAGAGACAGGTGTGTGGGGAAGGATGGTGCAAGGAGAGACACTGGTGATAGGGGAGGACAATGGGAACATTAATGAAGGGAAGGTAACCCTGGTGGTAGGATCTGTGTTTGTACAGTTAGTGCCTAAAAGAACGGTGTTATGAACAATTTGGTAAATCAGTGTTAGAATAAAAACTAAAAATGCCATGCTAGGGTGTTGAACATTACAGATTTTGTGTATTCGGAGCCTCAACTGCCAGAATGATCTCTAAGCCATGGTTTTCTCATCAATTCAATGCTGGGTACCTGAAGCCATCAGGTTTTTGTTTATGTATTTTTGGTCAGTTTTTTGTTTTGTTTTGCTTTGGGGAGCCACTCAGCACAGCACACAGTGGTTACTCCTAGCTCTGCACTCAGAAACTCCTCCTGGCAAGGTTGGGAGACAATATGGGATGCCAGGAATCGAACCCCAGTCATCCACATTCCAGGCAAACACCCTACTGCTATGCTATTGCTCCAGCCCATCTCTCAGGTTTAAATGATCTTCTCCTTGCCAACCAATTTTCACAGTCCAGTTATCTCTTTCTTTCTGTATTATCCATCTGTCTTAAACTAAATGAGAGGATATTTTCATAAGTCCCCAGAGGGACTTACACTTCACACTTTTTAAAATGAAAAGCAACTTTCTTTATTATAGAATTGAGTTCAAATCCATAAAGGTCTGAACCCCATTTAGAAAGCTAGAGAATAGAAAGGATTTCTCTTCAAAATAGCTTCACCTTAAAACAGAGGATCAGATTGCATAGCAGCTTAGAGCAAACCCCCACAGTACTGGTCTACATATGAAATATGCCCACAAAGATGGGGAGCCTGAGGAGCAAACACTGCAGACACCTGCAGCCCCAGGAACCCTGACTGTGCTCTCTGATTCCTGAGAGAGAGAAAGAGAGACAGAGAGATAAAGAGAGAGAGAGAGAGATGGCTAGGTTAGAGAGGTGGCAGCAGAGTCAGTTCGAACCCTGTCTTCATATTTTACCTCACACACTGCCAGGCTGGATCACCAAGCATGGAGTTAGGAACAGCACCTGAGCACTGTGAGATGTAGCCCCAAATTTTAAAAGCAAGGAGAAAGACGATGAGAAAGGGCAGAGAGGAGAGCAGGCGAGGACCACAGAAGAAGGAAGGGGACCTCCAGAAAAGTCAGGAGAAGAAGAAGCTAACCCAACTCTCCAGAACTTACCTTTCCTTTCCTCAGCTCAACTCTGGCCCTGCTGCTCTCTGCTGACTAAAGTCAGATGGTGTTATCTATCAGGAGAAAGGAAGCTGGTGAGGAACACTGTGAACAGAGTCGCAGAGAGGTCGTCCCTTCCACCATCCTTGGGGTAGTAAACTGTCTTTCTGACTCCACAGTGGGCAGTATCAGTGGAGGTTCCTTCCAGCAGGATAGGGGGGATTTCTGCCAGCACTTGAAGACATGAACCAACACTCACTCAGTTCACCCCAGAGGCCTATCTGCTACCTCGCAGGGGTCTCAAACTCAATTTACCTGGGGGCCGCAGGAGGCAAAGTCGGGGTAATCCTTGAGTGCAAAGTTAGTAGTAAGCCTTGAATATTGGGGGTGTGTGACCCAAACAACTAAAACAAAACAAAACGAAACAAAGATTTCTCTATGGCAGGCCACAAAATGTTGTACGGAGGGCTCTAACGGCCCGCGGACACGAGTTTGAGACCCCTGAATGCAAGCTTCTCTGGCACCACATGGCACAAGGAATGGTGGGGAGAGGAGGCAGGGAAAGCACAGGAGGGTTGTCTGGGTGGTGCTGCTTCTAGGGACCAACATCTTAGATTTCCATGAACCCACATTTTGCCTTCAATTTTTTGTTGCTGGTCTGTTTGAAATTAACAAGAAAATTTAGTAAGCACAATATTAGTTGCTCAATTTAGAAAGCTGCTTCCCTATTCTGCAGAAAAGATTCTGGTTCTTATGGATCTACTGTAAATACCAACACATTCCATTGCTGGTTTCATATCTAGGCATTCATGCTGTTCATTTTACCAGCTTCAGAGAATTTCCCCCTTGGAGGAATTAAATGTACTGAAAATGTGTTCTCTAACTCAGGCCATTAATGTACAATTTCATTTGAAATTTCCAAGGTGGCACCTCTGATTTTGAAACAGTACAAATGAAAACTCAGAGTAGGAGCCTGAACAATAGCACAGTAGTAGGGCATTTGACTTGAGTGCAACTGATCCAGGACCTGGGTTCAATCCCCTGTATCCCATATAGTGTATCACAGATTATATAATCTTTCACATATATAAAATACCCTAAGTATCTTTTGTTTTGTTTTGTTTTGGGGCCACAGCCAGTGATGCTCAGGAGTTACTCCTGGCTATGCAATCAGAAATCACTCCTGGCTTGGGGGACCATATGGGATGCCACAGGATCAAACCGTGGTCCATCTTAAGTCAGCTGCATGCAAGGCAAACACCCTACCATTGAACCACTGCATCAGCCCCAATATTATAGATATCGTCAATCCCTGCCAAAGTGCCATGTTCCAGAAATTTTCCCTCTGGCATGGCATAATAATATCATTCTTGAGATATTGTAATAAAGTTCCAGAATTTGTAAGATGTAGTAGCAAATTTGTAGTAAAGTTTACAGAATTTGGACATTTTGACATACCAGTTGATTGTTGACATGACTGTTGTTGATAAAATATTTTTCAGAAATTGAAATGCAAAAAAGTGACAAATACCTCAATGAAAAGATGAAGATGAGTATGTCTTCTATACTGCTTCTATCTATCTTCTGTCCACAGTGGTATATACGTGGTGTCTCTTTTTTTACCTTCCAATAAAGATGTGATAATGATCTACTCTTCCATTACACACACACAAACAATGGTAGCATCAGAAACCAAATATCAATAAAAATCCAAAATAATTATAGTGATTATTGATTCATAATTCATTTTAAAAACTGTCAAAATAGTATATTAAAAGGTTTTATTGCACATAATTTAAAAATTCTAGAGAGACATAGCTTAAAATATTTGCAAGTTACTATAAAAAATACAGGCAGGGGTGGAGGAGGGAGGGGAGCAGTGATGGTGGGAATGTTGCACTGGTGAAGGGGGGTGTTCTGTTTATGACTGAATCCTAACTACAATCAAGCTTGTAATCATGGTGCTTAAATAAAAATTTTATTAAAAAATATTTTCATGTACTGAGAATAGAAATGAGTGAGTGGTTTTGACACAGGTGCCATCTTGACAAAACACTGCTGCTGCCCTGGGTCACCCTACCCATTAGAGCTCACTGATGGCATGTCAACAAAGGTGAACTGACTTGCCTATGAAAAGAGAAGCCAGAAAAGCATGGCCACTCTGTTTTGTTTTGTGGCTGCACACATGTCCTAGTCAATGAACCCAAGTACAACACATAGAAAACACCACACTACAAGCATGACAGTGGGGGTAAAAAAGTAGGTTTTTACCATGAACCGAGAATGAAGCTGGTACCTCTGATGACCTAAAAATTGCAAACCACTTATTTAACCTCTCAGACAAGGAATTTAGAGAAGCAATATGGAGGATACTCATAAAACTCAAATAGCTCATCAAATAAACTAAACAAACCACAAATAAGAGTCAAGAGTATATGAAAATAAAAATAAGAAAACTCCAAACTGAAATAACAGGACTGAAAAACTTGGTAGGTGAAATGAAAACCTCATTGAAAAGCCTCTCCAACAGAGTAACAGTGACTAAGGACAGAATCAATGAGCTGGAAGATGAGATGTATAACTACTCCCTACAACAGAAGAGACTGGAAAAGAGCCTTAACACAAATGAACAGACAATGGAAAAAATCCTCAAAGAAAGTGAACAGAAGAAAATAGAAGTCTTGATAAACTCAACAGAAACATAACAATCATTTGTGTCCCCAAGACCCAAAAAGAAAATCCCCAATACAAAACAACAGTCAGAGAAAAATCCCAGAACAAAAGATTGCATACAGGGGCCATAGAGATAGCACAGTAATAGGGTATTTGCTTGCACACATGACAGATGGTGGCTCAAATCCTGGCATTGCATATAGTCCCCTGAGTCTGCCAGGAGCAATTTCTGAGCTCAGAGCCAGAGTAAACCCTGAAAACTGCCAGGTATGACCCAAAAACCAAAAAGAAAAAAAAAAGATTGAATGCAACCAAATCCTGAATGCATGAAGAGTACCAAATAAAAGAAATACAAAGAAAGGCACTGCAAAACACATCATAGTCATAATGACAAATCCCACAAATAGGGATAGAATACTGAAAGCAGCAAGATCAAAAAGGAAAATTACATTCAAAGTAGCATCCTTAAAATTTACAGCAGATCTGTCACAAGAAAACCTCAAAGCCTGAAGGCAGTGGAGGGATATAATGACAAATTCAACTAAATGAATGCTTTACCTATAATACTTCACCCAGCCAGACCCATGTTCATATTTAAAGGGACCATACATAGCTATAATGATAACAGCTCAGAAAATTTACAGACTCAAAAACAGCCTTAAAAGAAAAACTGAAAGGTCTACTTTAAGAAAATACAGACCAGGGCACACCAAAGTCCTATATAAAGATAATACTAAATCCCATGACAATTATATCTCTAAATGTCAATGGACTAACTGCACCACTTAAGAGACACAGAAGGAAAATGAATTAAAAAGCTGAATCAAACGTTCTGTTGCCTGCAAGAAACATATAGTAATACTCAGAACAAACATAGACTCAAAATCAAAGATTGGAGGATAATCATCCAAGCAAACAATTTCTTTGAAAAAGATGGGGTGGACATATTAATATCTTATTACACACACTTCAGACTTATAAAAGTTATAGAGAACAAAGATGTACATTTCATAATAACCAAGGGATATATAAACAGGAAGAAATCACATCCCTAAACCTATATGCACCCAATGAGGGACCAGCAAAATATTTAATACAATTGTTGACAAATCTGAAAGAAGAAATAAATAGCAAAACAATAACAGTGGGAGACTTTAACACTGCCTTCTCACACTTTGATAAGTCAGTCAGGATGAAACCTAACAATAATACACTAGCTCTGAAGGAGAAATGGGAAAAAAAGAGATCTAACAGATATATAGGGCTCTGCACCCCCAGAAAATTGTATACATATTCTTCTTCGGTTTACATGGGTCATTCTCCAGAATAGACCACATGCTGTTCCATAAAACATACATTCATCAAATCAAGATGATAGAAATTATACAGATTAATGCATCTCCTCATAATGCAATGAAATTAGAAGTAAACTACAGACACAGAGAAAAATTTTAACACCTGGAAATTAAACAGTTCACTACTGAAAAATCAATAGATCAGAGATGAAATTAAAGAGGAAATCAAAAGATTCCTGGAAACAAATATGAATGAAGACACAATGATCAGAATTTTTGGAACACAGCAAAAGTGGTACTAAAAGGAAAATTTATAGCTTTAAAAGTGCACATCAGGAAGGAAGAATGGCCAACATAGATAAATTAATTAATTTTATAAGATTATAAAATTAGGAAAATGATTTAAAAATTAAACAGAATAGGTAGGCAGAAAGAAATAACAAAGCTTAGAGCAGAAATTAATGAAGTGAAAATCCAAAAAGAAATCCAAAAGATCAATGAAAGCAAAAGTTCATTCCTTAAAAGAATAAACAAGATTAATATACTACTAGCAAAACCCAGAAAGGGTGAGAAAGAAACTAAACCAGATTAGAAATGGAAATAGCAAGATCACTACAGATAGTACAAAGATTCAAAGGGCAATTAGAGACTACTTTGAGGAACTCTATGCCACAAGCAAGCGAACTTGGAAGAAATGGAAAATTCTTGAACTCAAAATCTTTTATGGTTGAACCAGGATGATCAGCTATATCTAAGCAGACCTACTACTATTGAGGAAATTAAAATGATAATCAAAAGTCTTCCCAAAAACAAAAGCCTAGTCCTACCTAGATGAATTCACTAACAAATTGCTTCAAACCTTTCAAGAGGAAATACTACCAATCCTTTTCAGGCTCTTTCAGAAAATTGAAGAAACAGAAACACTCCCAAGCAAAAAGCAATGGCCTTATTATTCACAAATAATGATAGAGTAGAAATGAACCTCAACAAAATAATGCCATTCACAATAGTGCCACAGAAACTCAAATACCTTGGAGTCAAATTAAATAAAAAGTGAACGACCCATACAAAGAAAACAAACAAACAAAAGGTTATAAAATTAGGAAATATATTCAAGAAATATAAAAGGACACAAGAAATAGAGACACATACTCCCTGCTTATGAAATTTATTTGGAAAAATAAACACCCACAAAAGATAAGCAACTCGTAGGAAAAATAATATGGGAAGTATCATGTTCCCAACTTTAAATTGTATTATAAAGATATAGTCATTAAAACAGCATGATATTGGAATATCAGATCAATGAAATAGACTTGAATATTCAGAAAATGTTCCCCTTACATACAACTAATCTTTGATAAAGGGGTAAAAAATGAAAATGAATTAAGGAAAGTCTCTTCAACAAGTGGTGTTGGGATAACTGGTCAGTCACATGCAAAAAAGCAAATTCGGACCTTCATCTAACACCATGAACAAAGATCAAATTCAAATGGATTAGAGACCTTAATATCATATCAAGAACAATAGGTATATAGAAGAACACATAATTAAAACACTCTATGATGCTGAGACTAAAGGCATCTTCAAGGAGGAAACATTACTCTCCAAACAAGTGGAAGTAGAGATAAACAAATGGGACTATATTAAACTTAAAAGTTTCTGCACCTCAAAGGAAAGAGAAACTAGAATACAAAGGCCACACACAGAATGGGAGAAGCTATTCATTCAATACCCATCAGATAAAGGGCTAACATCTAAGATATACACAATACTGACAAAACTTGACAAGAAAAAAAATTTAATCCCATCAAAAATGGGGAGAAGAAATGAACATTTTCTCAAAGAAGAAAAGATGGCCAAAAGATATACAAAGTACTGACAAAATTTAACAAGAAAAGACTTCTAATCCCATAGAAAATGGGAGAAGAAATGAACACTTCTCAAAGTAGAAAAGATCTCCAAAAGACACATGAAAAAGTGCTCCACATCACTAATCATCAAGGAGATGAAATTTAAAACAACAATGAAGTACCATCTCATGCTGCAGAAATTGGCACAAATCCCAAAACACACATTCACACACACACACACACACACACACACACACACACACACACACACACACACGAATAATCAATGCTGGTAGGAATCAGAGGAGAAATGAATTCTCATTTCTGCTGGTGGGAATGCAATCTAGTCCATCCTTTCTGGAAAACAATATGTAGACTTCTCAAAAAATTGAAATTGAGCTCCCGTGTGATCCAGCTATACCACTCCTAGTAATATACCCTAGGAACACAAAATGCCCTCTGCACACCGATGTTCATTGTAGCTTTATTTATAGTAGCCAGGATTTGGAAACAACCAAGATGCCTGACAACAGATGAGTGGCCAAAGAAACTGTGATATATACACAATGGAATACTATGCAGCTCTCAGAAAAAATGAAGTCATGGGATTTTCCAATTCATGGATGGATTTGGAAACTATTATGCTAGTTAAATGAGTCAGAGGGAGCAAGATAGACACAGAATAATCTCATTCAATTTTGGGATTTAAGAAAAATAAAAGACAGTATGCTAATAATACACAGAGACAATAGAGATGAGAGCTGGAAGGGCCAGCTCATGATATAAAGCTTACCACAAAGATGGGTGAGTGCAGTTAGAAAAATAACTACACTAACAACTATCATGTCAATGATAGTGAGAGAAATAGATTGCCTATCTTGAAGACAGACAGGGAGTGGGGGAAGATGCAGATAGGGGGAAGAGGCAGTGGTGGTAGGAATGTTGAGCTGGTGAAGGGGGGTGTACTTTTGATGATTGAAACCCAACTACAAGCATGTTTGTAACCATGGTGCCTAAATAAAGACATTATTAAAATTTTTTTAAATCGAATTAAAAAATAAGAAAAAGAATAGAATGAGAAGAGGCAGAAGAAGTGAGTTTAAAACCAGTGAATGGGGGAAAATTTCTGTTCTTTTATCTTCCCTAAAAAATGAGCCTGCTAAATAGTAACCGGAGGTGATCAGAATATGATGAAAACCACATATGAAAGTGCTTTATAGCTAGTGAAAGCATAACCAGCACAAATGGCAGCTTTGTGCTCCCTGAACTTTTGTTGTCAACCTGAGGGGTAAAATGCAAAGACTCTGCTCCTTCAAACTTCTAGAATCAAGAGCATCAGTGAGACATGAGATTCCTTGGGTTCGTGTCAGCTTGAGTCCTTGAGACCTGAATAAAGTGGTTAAACTGAGAATTGTGCTGCTTGGACTTTCTATTCCTTTCATTACACACTTTATTTTTTTAACCTATTTATTTTTGCTGGGTTTTGTTTCATGAACCAGCTCCAGGATTCAGGTTAATGTGTTTCTATCAAAGTAACTCTTTCCTACAGATTTTCAGTTTTTGCAATTGAGCTCAAGTGCAAAAAAAAAAATTACATTCACAGTCTGATTTTGCATCTCTGTATTTAGAATGTTAAAGAAAACATTTTTGAAGCTATAAATTGATGCAAATTTAAACATATAAAACTAAAATAAAAGCAGAAAAATTATTTATGTACATTTACTATGAAGAATAAATTTCTATTTGCATCTTTAATTTTTCTCCACCAAACCAACAGACCTTAAGTTATTTCAATAAAGATATATGTTATGTTTATCGCAAGTTTTAGGAAAACAAGTCACTGAGGACTTTAATAGATGGGACAGTTAAAAGCTTAACCTGCAGAGCTCTAGGCCAAAACCTTCTTGGCAAAAGGATAAAGTGATTTGTATCTGCAGGTGGCATGGGGAACCAGTCATTGTACAATGGAGTAGCTGATACTTATGTAAATATAAACATGCACACAGCCCACTCCTGCACACTTACTTTTCTCTCATGGATTATGATTGACCATCAATCCACATTACTTTCTAGCTCTATAAGAATTCCCATTTATTTCATTAGTTTTCAGATAGTAGAAAAATAGGATTAAAAATAATAATATGAGCTATTTAGTGTTTCTTTTTGTTTGTTTGTTTGTTTGTTTTCTGGGTCACACCTTGTGACACTCGGGTTACTCCTGGCTGTGTGCTCAGAAATCGCTCCTGGCTTGGGGGACCATATGGGACGCCAGGGGATCAAAATACTGTCTGTCCTAGGCTAGCACCTGCAAGGCAGATGTCTTACTGCTTTACGCCACCACTCAGATCCAGTGTTTCTTAATTTTTTAACTGTACTGTAGTTAACATGGTCTTAATCACTCTCACATTCATATTTTGATGTACAATCACTGCCACATCCTCCTCATACACACATACCCCCAAAGACCTTCTATTCTTTCTAGTTCATCTTTTCATCTTCCCTTTCATCCAGGCTATCTGTTTGGCAGTTTTTGTCTGTACGTGTGATACTGTTCTCTTCTTGTTTTGCTCATCTGTAGACCAGATGAGAGACATCATTCAGTATTTGTCCTCCTCTCCCTCACTGCTTATTTTACTGAACATGATACCATCCAGAAAAAATTATCATGATAACATTCATCCTACCCAAAGCAATAGATAAATTTAATGCATTTCCCATCAAAATCATTAGGATATTACTAAAACTCTTAGATTCCTTCCTGCCTTGCATAGTGTTCAAAGATTTCTCATATGAGGGCAAGTTGGATGCATGTACATATACCAAATAGATCTAATCACCCACAAAGGGCTGTTTGCAGCAGAATTCAGAGAACCTATTTAGATATACTTAGGATTTCATTTTTGAGTTTGTCACTTGGAGTAGTTCTGTTATTCAACTTGCTTTTCAGATCTTTTGTACATGTAAAAGGATTTTGAAATTGTAAATCTCTTGCCTTTTAAATTAAGGGGAAGAGTCATTCTTGAAGTTTTATCTCTTGATAAAACCTACATTCACTATCTGTTTCGAATCCTGCACCAGCCATACTACCTTATCAAATGCTGCTTTTCTTTTTTTATATATCCGATGTATGTGAAATTTTAGTTTTCAGCAGTGTGCTACAGAATCCTATTGAGAAAGAAATGCATTATCTCAGCTGGACATAACAGCACAAACACATTGGAAGTGAATGAATGAAATTGAGAGACTAACTGAATATTCCCTAGCTGGGAGTTAGCAGCCAGTATCACCTTCTAGCATATGCAATGCTGATTTTCCTTGAGAAAATACAAGCTATAAGTATTTACCACACTTCATTTACTGTGGGTGGGAGGGAATAAATTCTACTCTTCCTTTGATAAAGTATGGCATTCTTTTTGTTTTTTGGTGGGTTTTTTTTTTTTT
>PVKC010008502.1:0-27995 GCA_004027635.1 Crocidura indochinensis
TCCTTCCTTCCTTCCTTCCTTCCTTCCTTCCTTCCACTTTTTATTTCTTTCCTATGGCAGTGTGCAGGGATTATTCCTAGATCTATGCTCAGGAATTCCTCTTGGTGATTCTCAGGGAATCATATCGAGTGCTTGGAATAAAATTAGAGTCAACTATGTGCAAGAGAAATGATATATCTTTGTAGTATTTCTCTAGCCCTTTTCCCTACCCTTCTCAATTTTTATTTAGGAGCCCCAATTATCAATGCTATTAGTACTAGAGTTTTAGACAAACAATGCTCACACACCACATGGACCATAATAGTGTCAGTGCCTTGCCAACAATGTCACAGGTATCTTCTCATAGACCCATGCCTTGTTAGACTCTATTCTGTAGATTAATTCTCTGATTTTTATTTATTATTATTTATTAGTATGTTATTTTTCTAGACTTTTAAAATGCAAGTTATAAAACATTAGACTTTTAGCAATGGTATCTCATGTTACATACTATAAGAAATTAGTATTCTTTGCCCCCATTTCTGGCACAAAGTTCCTAAAACATTTGAAATTTCCTCAGTGCTTAAAGCAGTAGGGATATTAATCAAAACAATTTTTATGACTTTGTGTAAATGAGGTGACTTTTATAAAGCACCTAAGGGTGGGAACTAGTTGCTATGGAACCAACCTTGAGATTGGAGGGTTGGAAATTTCAGCACCCACCCTGCCTGATCTTGAGGAGGAAAGAGAAGTGGAGATTGAATTGATCCAAAGTGGCCAATGATTTGAATCCATTATTCCTGTGTGCTGAAGCCTTCATTGAAATGTAACATTAGTAGAATTTTCTGGGAAAAAAGTCAGTGCAGAAGATGGGGACATTCACCTTTTCCCCAGGCTTTACCCTATGCTTCTCTTCCATTTGGCTCTTCCAGAGTTCTACATGCTCTTGAACCAGTAGTCCAATAAAAAAGTAAGAAGCAACAAATGTTTTTATTTGTTCCATGGATGTGGTCATAGATTCTTGGTTCATAGTTTGTCCCCGGTATTATGATTCTGGCCAAAAAATAGAAGCATTGATGACATCAAAAGTATGTGTGTCAGGCAGTCATGGAACACTGAGCCATACCTGGAGAATCAAGTGCTTTCTCCAGGGAGTGCCAGAGTTGAGTTAGATAGGAAAACACCCAAAAGGGGTGAGAAAAATCTCTTTAATTTTTACATACACATAATAGAAATAACCATTCATACTCGATCAATTTGTGCCCTTTTAAAATTCCTCTTTAATACTTTAGTTTTTTAAATAGAACAAAACAAACTACTATTGTTTTTGAATATCAAAACAAAAATGCATTTCTGGGATTACACTGCACAAGTCTGCCTCCACCCCACGATCACTGGAGAAGGCGGGGTTTTGCACACCAAAGGAAACAGACCCTGTGGAGCACTCAACCTCCTGTTTTCTCCTGGTGCTGTGCATATGCTGATGGTGGCCAGGTGGAGGATTTGGCTAGCCCAGCTAATTGCTTCTGTCTGGAGGAATCAGGGAATAGTGCAGTAACAATGCTCTACCCTAGACACAAATTAAACAGCACTGAAGAGCACTTAGAAGAAATTAACAAAGCTCCAGAATGGAAAGTGACTTTCAAAAATTCATTCTCTTTTTATTTCAATGTTACGATTAATGGGAAATGAATAAATGAAAAGACTTAGAAAGAAAGGAAATGGTAAGGGATTATTACCACAACATAAAGCTTTTATAGATATTATATTTGAATGGGATAAATAAGGGAGTTGAATTTTTAATCATTTTAAAACCTTCTTTTAAAGGATTTTTTTATTTAAAAAGACATTTCTTTGAAAGTTACTTTGATTTAAAAAAGATATTTCTTTGAAGTTCCCAGACTCAGCATTAGATTTCAAAGTATAGAAATAATAGAATTTTGATATTTTCTCCCTAATGTAAATAGTGCTGTCATCATCCTTTTTCTCTGGATGATGTGACTTTGATTTATGTTGTATCAGGCTACTGGAACTTGAGGCTTGAGACCCTGTATGAGACTTGACTCTTGAAGCTATAATCTCTTGACTTATATAAAAAGGAGACAGTTTTAGAACATCACTGCTATGTATGAGAGCAGGATAGGGGTAACAACTTTCCACAGTATACAAAATTCAAGTTAGCCTTCTGCCGGTTTGAAATGCAATCAGTAGTTGAGTAGATCAATTCACAAACATCATCATGAAATTCCAGTAATGAAAACATGGGCGGTCTCTTTATTTTATTAATTGTCATACAAATCACTGTTATATAATCCCTAATACTCATGGACTTAGAAAAAAAACTGTTTAAATTCACATCTCAGGGAGTCAAGATTTGAATTAATAGTATACTTATTTGTACTTATCAGGGAGAGAGATGCATTATAGAAAGCAACTAGTCTTCTGAAAAATAAAGTATGATTAAGATCTGACTAATGTAAATGCCTCTATCTGCCTGGTCTTCTTTATAAACAATATAATAACACAGTATTTGCACCTGTGCCAGATATTTGGGGCAATATCTGAAAATTGGTCTGAAAGTCTGATCAACAAGTCTGAAAACTGGTTACCAAATTGGGAACGAGAACGAAAATCAGTAGGAAGACATTTCTTTGTGTACTTCCTCTACAAAAGGTTTTTATTCTGAGACAAAGGGAGAAAATTCAGGGAATCTATGAGTGAAGATATGAAAAAGTTGCTTTATTTTTCTCATTTCCTACCCAAAGTTGGCATTTTCTTCAACTATAAATATAGGCCACACACCCAGAAGTGTTAATCATAGCCAAATATGTCTTTAACACAAATTATAAATGTTTTATATCACTTTGCTATTGTTGCAGGTATCTCATACTATTTTTCTTTCTTTCTTTTTTTTTTTGGTTTTTGGGCCATACCCGGTGATGCTCAAGGGTTACTCCTGGCTATTCACTCAGAATCGCTCCTGGCAGACATGGGGGACCATATGGGGAACCGGGGGATCAAACCAAAGTTCGTCCTAGGTTAGCACAAGGCAAGGCAGGCACCTTACCTCCAGCGCCACTGCCTGGCCCCCTCATACTATTTTTCTACTCATGACAACTTTGAAATGATGGTGGTGACTAGACTTGCCATAAGAACTATTTTATTGAATTTAATAAAAAGCATATAAACTAGGGCTGAAGCCCATAGTACAGTGTATAGGATACTTGCCTTGCATGCAGCTGGCCCTTTATTAAACCTTGTACTCTATTGGTCCCCAAGCCTTTCAGGGGTGATTCTGAATAGAGAGCCAGGAGTAAGCTATTTATAGCCATGTGTAGTGCCAAAATAAAAGAAAAATGAACAAAAAGCACATATACTATAGCCTGCATTTGGTTTTATAATGTTTTATGATTGCATTTCAATTAAGATATTATTCTAGGAAGGGGTTTCTAGTCATCACCAAAGATGTTCTACTGCTATAAAGGTTAAGAAATTTTTAATTTTTAACATTGAAGAGGAGTTGGAAGAGAGAGCTGTGCTCTTATCCCCAGAATGGCAAGGTCTGGGACTTCAGGAGTGACTGCAAAGTAGGTTGATTGACCTCTCACAAGCATTAACTTATGTGTCCAATGACAAAAAAATGGACAGGGAGCATTGATCTCTTACTGCTGGGATGCCTCTTCTCAACCCCTCCCCACCACCCTCCCCACCACCTCTTTTTATAGATGATCTAATACATGCCATTATCATCTCATTTCCAAGTGAGAGAAACTTTAGTAGAGATAAGCAAGAACTTAGAGCAATAAGAAACTTTATGAACCAGGAGTTTGGAGGGAAGAGTCCTTGGGATTCCTAGCTCAAGAAGTTGGAGATATAATAAAAGGACCCTTTTGGCTTCTTTAATGGGCCAGGGGAAGAGGGAGCAAAGTTGTTCTGAGATACTGTAAGTCTCTTCTCAACCCAAATCACAAGGACTTCTGTTTCTTCTGTTCCGGTAAATCCCACTGGCAGTGGTTATGTCCACCTTTACAACTGTTCCACAAATTTCCTATTTATACTTTCAACTGCTACCACTCTAAACTCTATGCCTTTCCCACAAGTAGTTCTACAGGTGTCATACCTTATCAAAAGCCCAAACTACTTTTTCTAGTTGTCTCCTGTCTAGAAGATAGATACATACCAATTTCTCCTCAATTTGGGAAGAATGAAATGACAAGAAAAGGAGACATCATGATGATTGAAGTAGCCCTTTTCATCGATTACTGAATTTATCTCTTTGTCACAGGGTCTCCAGGTCTTTAATGTGGAGGAAAAGGCTTTAAGAAATGGAACTGTTTACTTTAAAACAGTAATAAGGGATAGTTTAAGCACCATAAAGTGCACCACCCAGATGAGCAGAGTAGAAGTGTTGAACAAGATAACTATCTGTGACAATTGCTTGATTTTTGGTATCCTGGAGACTGAAAATTATTTGGTTCCCTTTATCTAGGACGCAGCTGTCTTGGGCCTGATTCCAATCATTTTGCTTGGGCAAGATTCTTGTTGGTAACATAAATGCAGCTGAGAAAGGACTGTAATGACATGGTAGTGACAACCAAAACATATCCTCATTTTGATCAAGGTGTGTGTTTGAATCCTGTTGCTGAATCCCATCTGCTTATTCCTCTCACACTTCTAAAAGACTTTGTAAAGAAAGCAAACTCTGGACAAAGAGCAATTGAGAGCCAGGTTTGGTCAATCTATCATATTGTAAAGTATGAAATCAATAAGTGGAAAAATGCAGAGAGTTCCTCTGAGCCCACCCCACCTCAGTGGAATTGATTCATCAGAGAGGCAGCATTAGAGCAGATTTGTTAGCCTAATGATGATGTATTTCCTTTTAACCAGTTTGTCTGCAATAATTGATCAAAAGTCTTCATAACAGGCTTCCCAGAGAAATTCATTAGTTCAGTAAAACAATGTGAGTAATAGTTGAAGTGAGCTTGCTTCATCATCATTTTGTTGGGAAAGAAAAAAAAGCAGTGCAGCAGCTGTAGTTCAGTGTAGATGGCCATCAGAAACAGTTGATTTATCAAAATGAATTGATCTTGGCAGTTTCCATTCTGGGACTTAGCTAGAGAAACACAATTAGAATTCAGGGCTGCTCACATAGCCAGAACAAAGTAATGCTGCCTCATTTTCTACTGACAGGAAGGGTTATGCCATGAATAGATGGAAAATATGAAATTTATTCATCCATAGAGATTAAGCCACACATCGAAGCCATTAATAAGTGGAATAAAAGCATACTCTGCTTTCCCTCCAGAGAAAAATGACAGGTCACTCCTTTGGAAATCTGGACCTGCTCTTATATCCCCAAACTGAGAACATCAATAATAACCATTCACTAGTCTGACACAACAGAAAGCTGCTAAACATGAGAATTAAGGTTGAGTCTGCGAAAGCACCCCCACAAAAGGGACCAGACTCTGCATATTGTATCCTCAATCCATTTGTCATGTAGTTCTGATTTTTGACCATCGATCTCAGCTCTGCACAGCTGCACCCATCTCCTGCTTGTCGCCTTTTTGTGACTCATAGTTTCTGTCTTCTTAAAAATGGTTGCCTGATTCATTTAGCTTAGCAGCTGCCTCCTTATAACACATGCCTCCAAGATACACAGATTCCATCGATAACTGGCCATCTGTGCTCTGCAGTCACCCGCACCGGCTCCAAATCTTTTTGGCTTCTCTTTCCAGGTTCTCAGTGGGATACTTGACCCTCAGGTAATGGGAGGCAGTGAGAGTATATGCAAAGAACTTTGGATTACACACAAGGGATGCAAAATGGAAGGACTGTATGGCAATGGTCTGTGTGGAGCTATGGTCAATTTCTTTTTAATGTAGAGAGAGTTTGCAGAGACCTAGACCTGATTTCCACATTGTCTACCTTGTCTTGCCTAAGAGAAAGTGAATTTTCAGGCTAATCTCATTTATTGTTGACACACAGCTTTCAATGACTAAGTCAGGCTCTTTCACTGCCAGGAAGAATGTTCAGCTGACTACATTACCCACTCCCAGCATTCCTTAGTCTGGAGACTCTGTGTTCTGCCTATGTTCCTTTGGGGACCAGTTGGGAAACTTGACAGAGAGACAATGAACTTGCTTGCATGCTCACATGCTAGGGAAAGCATAGTGGCGAGGAGCAGGGAAAATAAATAAACATGATCCCTAAATCTCTCCCCGACAGATTTTGCTTTGCTCTTGAAGGTGAGAGGAAAAGATCTATGCTTGGGAGGTGCTTAGAGGATGAACTCCATCCTCTTTTACTTTAAGTAAGACACACTAACTACCATGTACTACCAAGATTTTGCAAATAATTGCTAGTCTGAATCCCAATACAATGGCAATAAGTGAATTTTTAGACTAAACAAAGAGAGATTGAGATATGTACATGATTATGTTGTTTTCCGTGATAACAATCATTTCTCTACTCTTGTGTGTGGAAAAGCAGTCATATTAAATAGGGCATATGAGATGGAAGGAAGAGGACACCGGTGAAGGAATCGATTTTGAGACATTGTATGTCTAAAATGAAATCATGAATAACTATAATTTCATGGGGACTAAATAAAAAAAAAGTAGGGCCTTTTGAACCAAGAGTAGAAGTGAAGCCAAAGTTGATTCTAGAAAGAATCTGGTTTTGCAAACTCCTCTTGTCCATAGTTTTAGCGTTAGAGGTAAACTGGGGTTTGGTGATTATCAATTTATGATAGGTTAGTTTTGCTTCCTCAGGATCATCTAATTATGTGAATCCAGAGTATCTGCAGCATTACCTAAACCTTTTTGCAGTGATGAGTAGCTCTTATTCTTAATAGATTTCTTCTCACTCATATTTCTCAATTGGGATTTAAAAACTATGAATTTTGCTTATCTTGATGGTCTCACACATATTTGGTCTTCCTTCACAATTACTGGCTTACAGCACCCATATAAACTTTGGAATTTACCAAGTGTTTAGAGTATTAAAAGTGTCTTTGCTGTAACAATGAAAATATCTTTTGGAAACATCTAAGTGACTGGTCACTGGGAAAAAAAAGAAGATGAATAGAACGTTGTAACTTCCAGTCTGATCCCCCTGACCAAAGAGGAAAGGAACTTAATACTGAATCAAGCTACCAATAGCCAGTGATGTTATAACACTTACCTTATGTAATGAAGTCTTCACAGATGTCCCAGAAGGGATGCTGGGTTAGGAGGGTTTCCTGGTTGGTGAACACACAGATATGTGAGGGAGAAGCATGAACTAGTAGTGAGTGTGGAATCTTTATGTCTTTCTCAATACTTCACTCTCTGCATGCTTCCCTCTGACTGCTGATTTGTACTCTCTAGTCTAGTATATCTTTTAAATTGATGATCTATTGAATAGACATGCTTCCTAAGCTCTGTGAGCTGTTTTAGAAAATGAACTTTACCAAAGGAGGCTCTGCTTGGAACCTCTGGTTTATAGCCACTGGGTTAGAAGAAAGACTCATATTCTCAGAGGGCACCTGGACCCTGAAGAGAGAGGGTTATGGAAACTTCCCATCTGAATCTGATTGACTAGAAGTCCCTTTAACTATCTGGTACTTTGAGTGTAACAATAGTGGGTAGTGTTGGGAGACTGAGCTCAAAGCCTGTGGATTCTGATCCATTTCTGTGTGGACAATGCAAATTCAATTCAATGTTCAGAAATCTGGAAGGCGTGAGGAGGCCTATTCATGCCCTTATTGGTAATTAATCTCAGGCAACCCACCATATACATTCCTTGCCCCAAATAACAATGATCTCATGGATGCTATTTTCTATTCAGATACAGAAGGCTAGAGGAAAGAGAACTCATGAGTTAGGGACTTTGGGGAGCCATACAATATTGGATGAATCACTTAGCCATTTTGAACCCAGTTGAATGTCTCTGAAAATAAGAGGGTCTTTTGACAGTGATTACACCTCTTAGTCACATTGGACAATACACAGTGCTTCCACAAAGAAACAGTTCATGTTCAAACTCAAAGCTGCTTGCATGAATGTTAACATGGCAGACAGAAAACAAAGAGTGAATCTTAGTAGGTGTTATACAATCAGCATATGTTTTTCCTCACCTTCTTCTAATCCCATTTATGTGTATAGTACAGAGCTTTGTTGACCTTAGGCATCCTGAAAACAATTTTTAATATATATATATATATATATTTGTGGTTTTTGGGTCACACCCGGCAGTGCTCAGGGGTTACTCCTGGCTCCATGCTCAGAAATTGCTCCTGGCAGGCACGGGGGACCATATGGGGCACCGGGATTCAAACTGATGACCTTTTGCATGAAAGGCAAATGCCTTACCTCCATGCCATCTCCCGGGCCCCATATTTTTATATTCTTAATATTAGGAAGAATTGGACATCATTCGCTATTTAGGATTTGCTATTTAGGGTGGAGCTTCATTTAGTGGATTAGGTGAAAGGCTATCCCAGAGATCTCAATACTGTTAGTATTTATGGGGCCACGGTTTTTTCTTCCCTTTTCCTTCCCTTTCCCCTAGAGCCCCACGTCATTGGCCATGAATGCTTAAGCTCTGTCACGAAAACTCTTGGTGACCCTGGAAACAGTATTAAGCTCTCCCTGGATCAGCATACAAATTGTAAGGCATGAATGACAGGAGCTGCTCCCTTCATAAGTTTTAGTTATGACTCAGAGGAGAGATGGTAAAACACTGAACTTTGCAAAGACTGCGAGTAGATCTGGTGATTGAATCTCCAGATCATGCCTGATGCCCAGCCTCCACCTCAGAAAGACAGTGGTTCTGTGCTTGTCCAGGCCATTTTCTACTGGAAAGGCAAAAATTAAAAAAAAAGAGGTTTAACAAGTATGAGATAATATTTATTGAGGAAGCTGGGTTTTCTGAAGTCCTGGTGAAACATGCATGCTCGATAAGACAGTCTGCAGAGACAAAACCATGGTCATAGGCATTGGATAAATTTCCTCCCATTGGCACAAATCACAAGTCTCTTAACCAGCTTTTCTTTCTCTTCTTTCTTTTCTCAAAAAGAGGAAGACAGATTTGGCATAAGTTATATGACAGCCTCAATGAGGCTTTCTTATGTATGAAAGACATTGACAATCAGCCCCACGGGGTTTATGTAATTTGAGAATATAGCTTTAAAAATGGTATTACAGGCAGCAGTACTTAAGATTAATACAGAGGCCATTTACCTTTTTATTACATGTTTTATTAGCACTTAGCAACTTGATTCATGAGAGCAAAATGAATATAGTGTGTCAAAGGAGAAAGATTGTGCTCTACAAATTAACATAAAAAAGGTGATACCACCTTCCACAGTTTGAAGAAAGTTGTGGAAAGTTTTCTGCACAGTGTGGCGATGGGCTGGGAGATGATTTCCTTTATAGAATGGAGAGAGAGTGTCTCTGGGGAGGTAACAATTGAGGGTGGGGGGGCTAAAAGAACAGCGTGGGAAGTCAAAAGCTGAAAGATTAGAAATAAGGCTAGAAGATTCTGGAGAATAATGAATCTAGAACATCCCCAACATGACGTATAGTCAAGGTTAATTTAGGAGATATATAGTTGCATATTTTTTCCCTTTTTAATCCTCTTTATCCTCAACTCTTTACTCCTCAGTAACCAGAATCTTCCCCTGCCCCAGCAAGCTGCCACTTGGCTCCCAAAGTGAAGGACACCCTCCCAGCCCCCCATCTCTTGCCATGGCGAGAAGCTGCAGCCATAGCTCCTGCTGACTCATTCTATGCTGCCCATTTTCTCCCACCTTCTCTCAATTGCTACTGGACCCAGTTCCAAAGGGACCCCCAGCTTGAGGACACTACCTGATCCATGACTGCAAACCATTTCTCATGCTCAAGACCAAGGTGTGGAAGGAAAATGTGTCCTGGATCTTACCTCTTGCCCCCAGACTATCTCATAAAAGTTAACGGGAATATCTATATTCTCTTTGCATGTTTCTGAAGATGCATTTCCTTAATAGTTATAACTCTTAGTGATATTTCCATATGTAGAGATATCCTCCCAATCTCTTCCTTCCTTCCTTCCTTCCTTCCTTCCTTCCTTCCTTCCTTCCTTCCTTCCTTCCTTCCTTCCTTCCTTCCTTCCTTCTTTCTTTCTTTCTTCCTTCCTTCTTATGATTCTACTTAGTTGAAAATTCTAGCAGAAAAGTCTTGCTTGGGATAAGACCTCAGGAAAAAAACTAGAACACAGAGACTGTATAGCATGTCGTTTTGCCATCCAAATGCACCAATAATATAATATGGCATCCTACCTTTTTGCATAGGCACACTAAAATGGGGGAAATGTTATGTATAGAAAGAAGTTCTTATCTAATAGTGTAAAAACCCATTAATTTTATAATGCAGGGGTGTCTTCCACCCTGAACATTTGTCACAAGGATTTGACTTAGATCTCAATTGATCAGATATCAACTGTCAAACCCTACCATAGAATTGGCACAGTTCCCTGCACCAGTACCAGGAGTCAAACTCCCCTCAATCCCCCCGCCACCCCCCACGGGAGGCCCTTATATAGGTCTGGCACCAAATTGTTCTAGGGTAGGTTCTTTCATATGACACCATGAAAATGAGGAAATAGCAACAACTTGATCTAAGGGCAGATTGTCCTATCTCACCAACTAGCTGTGAGATGAAATCAGAAGTTCTAGGATCTGTGTAAAAACCAAGATCTCTAATTACAGAAGTCTGACTTTGACAACCATGACTGAGCAGAACTTTTCCTGGGACCATAAAGAAAGACCTTGGGGTTCAACAACTAACATGCCAGGAGTCTGTAGTTGATTGTATGACAGTATGCTTCAAGGGTAGAGACACCCTGTAGCTCTTAGGCCAAGGGAATTTTCTTTCTAATTTCCCCTGTGTTTAATGAGCCTATGCCAAACAAACATCTTCTCTCCTTTTTTTCTTCTTTTAATTTTGCTTATAATTTCTAGATAGGGGCTCCTGCCTCTTTTACAGAATCATAAAACATGAATCATCTTGTTCTGCCTCATATTTCTATGTTCTCCTACAAATTGAGAAAAGAAAAAAAGTGGATGAGACCCAAGGGTCAAGTGGTCTCAGGAGCATTGAGTGGAAATAAAAAAAATGGTCTTATATATATATCCAAACCAAAGCTAATGACAATAGAATCAAGTGACCCAAACTATAACAAGCTATACACAAAATAAACCTGTTACACTAGCAGTCTAGGGGTGGAGGTATGGGATGCATGCTGAGAATTATGGCAGAGGGAGATCAACACTGGTGGTGTGAATGGCCCTAATTGACTGTCACTAAGTACCTGAAATACAACTGTGAAAGATTTGTAATTTACATTGGTTTCACATTCTGCTGTGTCCATAGTTTTATTCATTGTTATATTCATGTTGATTTTTGGATCACACACGGCAGTGCTCAGGGGTTACTCCTGGCTCTATGCTCAGAAATCACTCCTGGAAGGCTCGGGGGACCATATGGGATGCCAGGATTCTAACGACCATCCTTCTGCATGCAAGGCAAATGCCATACCTTCATGCTATCTCTCCAGCCCCATATTTTTATGTCTTCCTACAAATTGAGAAAAAATCAAGTGGATGGGAACAGGGGTCATGTGATCTCAGGAGAATTGAGTGGAAATAAAAATGATCAGACATGGGCCAGAGTGATAGCAGAGTGGCAGAGTGTTTGCCTTGCAAGTGGCCAACCCAAGACAGGCACCGATTCAAATCCTGGCACCCCAAAGGTTTCCGGAGTCTGCCAGGGGCGATTTCTGAGGGCAGAGCCAGGAATAACTCCTGGGTGCTGCTGGATGTGGCCCCAAAATCCAAATAAATAAATAAATAAAAATTAAAAAAGGGTCAGACCTAAATACCCGAACTAAAGTCAACTACTATAGAATCAAGAGACCCAAACTATAACAAGGTATACACAAAAGGGACCTGTTATACTAGCAGTTCAGAGGGCTAACAGTGGAGCTATGGGATGCATGCTGGGAACAATGATTGAGGGAGGTCAACATTGGTGGTGGGAATGGCCCTAATTCACTGTCACTATATACCTGAAATACAACTGACAATTGTGAAAGACATGTAAATCACATTGGTCTCAATAAAAATTATATAAAAAAGAAAATATCTTTATTGGGCTGTCACATGTGGCTATATTCAGGGGTTACTTTCTGCTTCTGCACTCAGGAATTACTCCTGGCAGTGCTTGGGGGACCATATGGGATACTGAGGATAGAAGCAAGGTTGGCCATATGCAAGGCAATTATCCTACCCTCTGAACTATCACTCCAGCCCCCAGAATATCTTTTCATTAGTAGGATGATTTTTTTTTGTTTTTACAATAATGTTTTTGACAAAAATCTTATAGTTTGTCATGGTCATGCTTTTTTGTTGGGAAAGCAATCTTAGGGGGTCTCAAGGTATTCTTTGAGCCAGGCTATTGGGACCTAATAGTTTGGTACTTGGTTTCTGTGACATGGTATATATGGAATTTAGGGTACTGGGGGGTAAGGGCTATACTCGATGGTACTCTAGGTGTTATGTGCTTATGCATGGAGCCTCATGAGTAAAAGTCATATCATCTAGTCCTTGAGCTGCTTTCCAGACTCTCATTTTATTTGTGTTTTCTTCACTTGTGTTTGGAGTTGAATTTCTGATGATATCTCTAAGGCCAATGTCAAGACCAAATTACTGATGTGTTTTCTTTTATGAATTTTAGGACTTCAAGTTTTTTATTCAAATATATGTCTTTAATTCATTTTGAATTAATTTGGAATTAACAATATTATGGGTTTAGTGATTTTGTTTTATTCTTTTTCATGTAATTGTCCAGTTTTCCTTAGATCACTTACCAAAGAGATGACTTTTCCCTAGTGTATGATCTTGGCTCTGCTGTCATAAATATGTGTATGGGTTTACTTCTGGACACTGAATTCTGAGAGAACAAAATTTAGTCCAACTAAATGCACAGCATGTCGAGTCTATTGATCTAACCAAGACTGTGTATGTTAGAGTAAGACTCATGCACAATGAACGCTCTGAGTCATTTAGTACACAATTACAGTCTCAGAACTGGTTCACTTGTTACACTCTTTGGTCCTGACCATTTCTGAATGCAAATACTGAGGTATGTCTAGAGAGGTAGATAGTGAACAGTTACTGTGTGCACAAGTAATTTTTTAATATACCCAGAGACAACTTCCTGGTATTTTTTCTGTCTAATTTCACCTTTCTTAGAAATAAATTTATTTGGGGATGGGAGAAAGAACATGCTAGGCATGTTCTTTACCAGGCTTCAAATCTCAGCATCACATAGACTCCTTAACACTTTTTTCCCTGGAAACATATTTTCCTCTTAGCATTTCTTTGCTGGGTATGATACTAGAGGCTCCTGAGAACCATATATGATCCTGGAAGCTCTATATGTTCTGGAATGATCACAGTATTTCATGGTTCAAGAATCATCTCATCATCAGATCTGTAAAATAAATCATGAGTTCAGTTGGCTGAAGGTTGTTGGGATCTCTGGGCTTTCTTAGTATTTCTTGGAAAGACTTTCTCCAGCAACAATAAAAAAGAGCAATGCATTCCTCTTTAATATACCAGGACTTAGCCTATTCAAAATAATTCTAAAATAATTCAAGGATAGGTGCAGTTTAAGAATCTGGGCTAGGAAGATACTACATGGTAAGATGCTTGTTTAGCACACAGCCAGTTTCAATACCTGAAACTGCATATGGACCCCTGAGTACAAATCAGGAGTATGTTTTGAGCCTGGGTGTGGCCCATCCACTTTCCATTGCCCTTTAATTTTGAGGTGAAATGAGAGGACCCTCCGCACCACCCTGAATGCAATGTAGGATATGCAGATCCAGGATCTTCAATACAGAAACATGATACCAACAACAGAGACTGTGTGAAAAATAAAAGTGTAATGGCACTATAGACAATGACTTGGATTGGACAAACTAGTTTGCCTGGAGTCTAGAGTTGGTCTTATGCCAGGGAAACTTCAGGGCTAGGGTCTTTTTGTATTTAGGCCAAGACTTTTCCTTTCCATGTCCCTCATATTTTGATGGGCCTATGCAAACAATAACTGTCACTCTAACACTGTTTTTACTGTGCTCCTTTGACTCTAATCCTTAAGAAAAACAACCCACTTAAACTTTTGAGGTTAACTTAAACTAATATGCATGTGCATGGAACTGTAAAAAGAATACTATGCCTTCAATGTTTAAGGAGTTACATAAGTTTTGTGGCATTAGATTGCTTTGTGTGCTAAGAAATATTATGTATTACAATCTGGGGACTTGAGGGACAAAGTGATTGTACATGGGTTCTGTTTTATTTTTCTTAATGTTCTTTGGCTGAAAGTTCAAAGTTCAGATATCAGCAAGGGGATTTCTGAGAATTCTGTTTATGGGTCTTTCCACTGTAACTTTACCTTGTCCTCTTTCTTTGCATCTTTGTTCTCATAATTAAAAATAAAAAATTAAAAAAAAGTTGTTGATAGGGATCAAAGGTGATCTAGATATATACCCTTTATTTTAAAATATTAATAAACTATCATGATATAGTTTAAAAAAAGAAATAATTAAAAACTGAACTCTTCCAAACAGGATATATGAATCTTCTAGTTTTCAACATATTCCCAAACTGGTAAAGATCTAGCTTAAGAGTGTAAGAAAAAGTATTTATTTTAAAAAGAAAACAACACAATACTTAGGCAAAATTTAAACTATAAATGTAGGGACAGGGAGATAGCTCAAAGGGCCTAATTGCCTGCTTTGCATAAAGGACATCCCAAGGGAGTACCAGCATTACTATGGTGCCCTTAGCATCAACAAGTATAGACCTAGTGCTCTCTAGGAACCATAGGGTGTAAACTCTGCCTAACACTGATTCTTGCTTATGGGAACCAATTTTTATTTTATTTAATTATTTATTTATTTATTTTTACAATATATTTATTTAAGCACCATGATTACAAACACGTTTGAAATTGAGTTTCAGAAAATATACCCCCTTCACTAGTGCAACCTTCCCCCCACCAATGTCACCCACCTCCTCCTCCCTGACCCCCTGCCTGTCTTAAAGCAGGCATTCTTTTTTTTTTTTTTTGGTTTTTGGGTCACACCCGGCAGTGCTCAGGGGTTACTCCTGGCTCCATGCTAAGAAATTGCTCCAGGTAGGCATGGGGGACCATATGGGGCACCGGGATTCGAACCGATGACCTTTTGCATGAAAGGCAAACGCCATACCTCCATGCTATCTCCCGGGCCCCCGAGAGACAGGCATTCTATTTCTCTCATTCACTACCATTATTATAATAGTTATTAATGTAGCTATTTCTCTAACTGCACTTACCATTCTTTGTGGTAAGCTTCATATTGTGGGCCAGTCCTTCCTGTCTCTGGGTATTATTACCATACTGTCTTTTATTTTTCTTAAATCACAAAGGTGAGTGAGACTATTCTATCTTTTTTTCTCTAACTTATTTAAATCAGGATAGTAGTTAACTACTGCACAGTATTCTGTAGTGCAGATGTACCAAGATTTTTTAGCTACTCATCTGTTGTTGGTCATATGCTTTTTTTAAAATTCTGGCTATTGTAAATAATGCTACAATGAACTTAGGAGTGCAGATGGGTATTATTGTATTGTGTTTTTATGTTCTTAGGGTATATTCCTCTTAGTGTTATTGTGAGATCATGAGGGAGCTCCATTTCCAGTTTTTAAAGAAATATCCATATTTTCCAAAAAGGCTGGACTAGATGGCATTCCAAAAGCAGTAAATGAGAGTTCCTTTCCCCATACATCCATGCCAGCAGTGGTTGATTTTGTTCTTTGTGATGTGTGCCAGTCTTTGTGGCATGAAATGGTGCCTCATTGTTGTTTTAATTTTCACCCCCTGATAATTAGCAATATAGAGCATTTTTATATGCCTTTTGGCCATTTGTATTTCTTTGAGGAAATATCTATTCTCCCCATGTTTTAATGGTGTTAGATAATTTTTTCTCATTAGTTTCTTTCAGTACTTGTATACCTTAGATATTAACTAGCCCCTTATCTGATGAGTATTGAGTGAATAGTTTCTCCCATTCTGTTGGTGGCTTTTGTAGCCTGTCACTGTTTCCTTTGAGGTACAGTAGCTTCTCAGTTTAATACATCCCATTTATTTATCTCTGCTACTACTTGTTTGGACAATGATGTTTCCTCCTTGAAGATGCCTTTAGTCTCAAGGTCATGGAGTGTTTTACCTACATGTTCTTCTATATACCTTATGGTTCCATGACAGATATCAAGGTCTTTGTTTTTAAATAAAGTCCACATAAGATAAAAGAAATCTTGATTTCTGCCCAGTTTTTCTTTGGGCTCCACATTTCTTCTTAGTAATTCATACCCAAATTTTTCATCAATTTGTCAGAGTGTGGAGATAAAAAAGAAAAGATAATGAAGGCTGAAGTGGAATCTTGAGTTTATCTGGAGTTGACACATTTGTCCTCTCTCTAGTATCTTTTGGGTTTGTGTAGGTTTCTAGTAGCAAGCAAGGTTTGATAATTTCAACAGAATTCCAACAGAATTAGTTCCAGGAGAACTAATCAATGAGGTTAGTTCTCTTGGGCAGGCAGTTGAAACTGATTTGGATACAAATACATCATCCAAAAAATGTTAGCTGAAAGACAGATTACAACATCTTCACTATCTCCACTTTCTTAAAATAACACACACACACACCACACACCACACACACACACACACACACACACACACACGCACACACATGCAAAACCAAAAATCCCAATGTTACCTCCAAGTCTCAAATCCACGAAATCAGTACAAGTTGTTTGTTATATATCTTGTAAAATCTCCAAGTCGTTTTTCACTGACCCATCACCAGTACAAAATTTACTCCCTTTGGATCCTGCTCATCATATATTTTAGCCAGTGAAGCTATTTGTAGAAAGGGTTTATCTTCTCATTCTTTTGTGTAGTGAACAGAGCCTGCTAGAAAGAGTCATTTGGTATTCAAAAGAGGACAGACTGAAGCTGAAAACCTGAGTGAAGCCCTGACATAGAAAATATACAGTCTGAGCAGGGCTTAACCTTACAAGGATAACCTGAGTGAATAAGCTACACATGTGAGTTTGACTGCAATATGGATAAGGGATGTTTTTAGTGAATCTTGAGTGTGAGTCTTGGGTACAATGTGACTATTGTGTTTCTAGAGGCACAGGGTATTTACCTTATTTCCCCAAGTATGCTTTAAAAATTGGTTTTAACTTGATCCTGCTGCCCATTTTATAGTATTTCCAAAGCCTAAACTGATGAACAGGGTGGATTACTGGCAGTTTATATTGCCATTGTGTTAGCAGTATCTTAAAGTGAAGCTGTAAATGCCACACACTTGGGGGTGGAGGGGTTAGAGGGATGGAATAGTGGGCAAGGTCCTAGTCTTGCATACAGTCAGCTATATTCAATTCCTGCTACTCCTTGAATCACTAGCAGTGAACTCTGAACACCACTGAATGTGTCCCCAAAACAAAAATTTGTCTGAATTCTGTTTCAAGACTATTTATTTATTTATTTATTTTTGCAGGTTTTTCCAAGAATGCAAGGTAAACAAAGTGTTGTTTAGGTCTGACTTTCTTTTTTATTGGGGGGGGGGGTCACACCCAACACTGCTCAGGGATTACTCCTGACTCTATGTTCAGACATTGCCCCAGGCAGGCACAGGGAACAATATGGGATGCTGGGATTCAGAATTCTAACCACCATCCTTCCGCATGAAAGGCAAACGTCTTACCTCCATGCTATCTCTCCGGCCCCTTATTGAAAAATTGTTATATAGAGTCCTTCATAGTTGAATTTTAGATATTTCAGGGCCATTCCCACCACCAGTAGCAACCTCCCTCCCCTAATGAACCCAGAATGAATCCTATACCACCACCTTTTGCCCCCTGGCCTGCCAGTACAACAGGCCCATTTAAGTTTAAATTGTTAAAGTTTAGGTACCTTGATTCTTTTTTTTTTTTGGGGGGGGGGTCACACCCGGCAGTGCTCAGGGGTTACTACTGGCTCTATGCTCAGAAATTGCTCCTGGCAGGCACGGGGGACCATATGGGGCACCGGGATTCGAACTGATGACCTTTTTCATGAAAGGCAAACGCCTTACCTCCATGCTATCTCCCGGGCCCCAGGTACCTTGATTCTATTGTTGATTTATGAAATATGAAATATGAATTTATGAAATATGAATCTTGAATGTTGGCAACACACACCTAACCCTCAGTTATGAGTGAAGAACATAATAGCTTTTGTTTATTAAAGTAGAACATTCCATTCTGACAATTTTCCACATGACAGTTCGAATCAAAACTTTTAAAACTTATTGTCTAATGCTGTATAGAAATGACTTCAGTAATGCTATTTACTGTAGTTACAATACTTTTTTCTCATGGATTAGAAATTTTGCTCCAGTTATTATTGGAAATTACATAGTATTTATCTTTCATATTTGGTAATATTCAGTAATATATTTTTGAACATATTTTTCAGAGAATATATATACTTAGTTTTATTATGAATGGCAAAAATTGAGTAGTGATTTGGTAAATCTCTTTTATTCTTTCTTAAGCTATTTGTATTAAGTGGTTCAGAGATTTAATTTGCTCTTAGGTATCTCTTAGCTTCAATTGAGTTCTGAATCCAGTGTCTTTTCAGATAAAATTATTAGTCTTAGTGAAAAATAAAATATTTATAGTTTCTCTAACTCATATGATGATCATTCAAGAATTTGATCTTTTTATTGTCTTTCAGCAACACATACCACTTAACTCACTTATCATTAGGATTTATTTTATAACTGTCAACTTATTTTCAAAATATCTAAGTGCATCATCAGCCTTAGGTTTGATTAATAAATTAGAAACTAAATTGTCATACAGCCTCAACATGCTACAGGCAATATAATAGTTTCTAAATAAGTTTTTTAAAAAAAATTTTCAGTCTACAATTTACACAACGATCACAGGGGTTTTACTCCATAAGGGCAAAACAGAGTAAATCCTGTTTATTGTATTCATACAAGAGGGCTAACTGAGGTATACACACTGCATTGAACAGATCTGAACAATTTATTCCATCTTATTTTCATAATATGAAAGTTGTATGTTTGAAAATCATGTCACACCTGCATCATTGTGGCTTGAGCCTAATCTCACTTTCTGAGCTTCAGCTGTTGGTTTCCTAATTGTTACTTGCAGCAAAAGGAGAGATGAGCAGGCCACAAGATCCTTCTGCTAGGTCAGGGATAGGCTTTCCTTATAAAATCTTGGAGCTGTAAGGTACTTTAGAGCTCATATAATACAATTCCCTAATTTTATTAAACTTGGACTCAGATAGGTTAAGGAACTTTGTCAAGGGACTACAATCACTGACTTGTGGGCTAATCATCCCTCTGGACCATTTCCATGTACTCCTAGTGCTATTTCTATGTTATACTGAGGGGCTGACAGGGGCCTCAAATCTTGGTATTAGATGAGTCCTTTGTCTAACCTGGACTTATTTTCAGACATCTACACTTGCATTCAGTGCCTCATTATTATTTTTTTTTATGTATCCCATTTTTTTCTGAAAGCATCTTGATCTTTGCAAGTCTCTTGGTGTAGTTCTGCTATGTAAGGCTTTTGGAAATCAGACCGGCAGTTTGATATTAAAGGCCTTTAGTGAAAGTAAATCAGGGCTTCCTAAATATATGCCAGGAAGTTAAGCCACAAAAGTAATGGCAACACTAAGCTCAATCATACAAATAGTCCCTTGGGTTTCACAATGTCTTCTTTGGGGCCTGCATTACCTATTAAATTTTCATAGGCATTTTTATTCAAGACGGAGCTGGAAGAATAAAAAGTTTATGAAAGGATCAAAGCATTTATTCCTCAATTTCCTTGAGCTACAGCATGAATTCCTTAACACTGAGAAATCTATACATAAAAACATGCATAAGTCCAAAAAATAGAAGTCATTTAGTGCTCAGTCAATAAAACACCCACTGTGTGCTGATATGTATGTGTGTGTAGGTCCATACATCAGGATTTGATCAATTATTATTACATAAAACCCTATTTCTTTGGGATAGTCACATAATATTACTTACCCAACAACCTTGAATTCATTGTGACTATACATTCTCCTTGGCTTACTTAGTCCCAATGTTTGTGTTTGATTTAAATAACTACACATACTGAAGATAGGTTTATAAGAGGTGTGTTACAATAAAGGAAAATAATCTTATTAGCTTTTAGTTCCACAGGGTTCTTTTTCAATGAGAGTTCAGCTATGTAAAGACCATAAAAGCTGATGCTTCTTCATCTTAATGTTACTTAAGGGAAGGCCTACCCTCGACAGGATGTATTATGGAATGGAGAGCTGGTTTGGGGCTGACATAAATGAATTCAACTGCAAATTATGACATACCTCTTCCATTTTGTTGGGGAACTGTAGCTAAAACTCTAGCACTGATTAATTAGCAGACCCTATTCTGCCTTGTCGTGAGGTTAGTCCATAAAGTATATGATACTTTTTTTTGCATGAAACAAACAAAAACAGCATTGGAACTGTCAGGAAAAAGAAGCCGCTCTTGAAGACTAATCATTACCAGCTTTTGTCAATGTGGTTGTAATTGTTGCATGAATTCTGCTTCAATCAGGGGAAAATATGCTTAAGTGCCAGTAAAAGTTTTTATGTTGCTATGAAATTTTGCAATTTATAGCTTTGTACAGATGAGCTCTTGTTACTAGGCAACACTGTATGTGTAGTTTGCTCAAATTATTCGTTAATCCCAGACATTACAATAGCTAAGGAAAGAAAAAAAACCAACAACAAAGAAAACCATAATAAACTATTATAGCAGAGAAAATCTGATGACAGAAGTAAATGGAAATTTGGATGCTGACGAAAAATAGAGTTTATTAATACACACAATCACACACTGGCTGGAAACAGTAAGAATATTAGAGCTTTACCATATTCACCAAATAGAATAAAAAAGTGGTTTCAAATGGATTTAATGATGATGCAGATCTCTGATTGGCCATTCTCTTAGACAAGCTTTTGGTGTACAGATAAATTTTTCAGATGCTGGCTTTAATTAAGAAGCATACCACAGGGTATTTAATGACTAGGGAGGTGTCATATTGCTGCTAGCTTGCTGTTTATCCATTCATATGCATTGAAGAGAAGAGAAAGTTGCTGAAAGAAATGTAACAGTGTACTGACTCCCTGTCTTTAAGTAGATGGACTGCCTGCTGGACAGGCCACTGTCTTAAGAGAATCCCAGGTATTGCTGTGGAACAAGCAAGAAATGGCAACATGTTCTTCAAAACAATGGAAAGATCAAGTGAGGAACATAGAAGCTTCAAAGATGTTGGATGCCTCAGTAGGGGAACCTTAAAGCCACCGTTAAAATAACTGCAATCATCTTTGATAATCTGCAAGTGCTTTCTGGTTTACATGCTTTTTGTGTTTCAAATCACTGTTCTTAGATTGGGAAGGTAGTTTAAACACTAATTTACAAGCAACACAAAGTTAAAGTTTCAGGTTGAAACTGAAGTTCTCCAAATTCACATGAGGACATTGCTTTTTTGATAGAAAAAGCTACGCTGGTGCTATATGCAGTTTTCAGGCCCAGGAAGAGGAAGCTCAGAGAACAGACTTTGTCTGCCCTGGTGAAGCTAGGAGAAGCAACAGCTGTGAAATTAGACTGCACTTTCCCCTGTCACAGTTCTGCTAACTTGCAGATCTGGGGGTTTCTGTAGCTGGGAATGGGGAGTGTTTGTTGGGAGTATGTGATTCTTTCCATAGAAGTAGCTAACAGGGACACGTTGCTTAGCTGTATGTGATTTATTAAGGCCACTTCTTTGGAGACAAGACTTCTCAGTCCTCCTTCCCTACATATACACATCCCTTTCCCTTCTTTGCTTTCTGACTTCTTCAGGGGCTGATTTGGTTCTTCCTCTAATAGCCCTTTTGAGTCATCAGGGTTGATCTAAGTAAAGTGTGGTATGAGGAATCCTAGAAGCAGCTTCTAAGCCTGTTTTGCCTCACTTTGAGACAATTTTGTTCCTCTAGAGACGCCTCACTTCTTGGAGAGCAATGACTACTGGAATGGACAGGAATGACTGCTCTCGGGGAGCACTCACTTTTCAGGGCTTACATTTATGGAATAAGGGTGTCACAAAGATGTATTCCTGGGCCCTTTTCCAGAGTGATAACCTGTGCAACTTTATGAGTTTTTTTTTTTTCACTGAACTTCAACCAGCTGTGTAAGGATTGGGGACATAAAGTTATAAAAGTGAGGTGACTTAAGAGATTTGGTGAACAAGAGATTAGCCCAGAACAAATAGTTCACAGAAACAAAAACTAATATTTAACTTCACTAAAATATGGCACCAGGAACTTTTAAAATGTCAAATTATATGAATATCATTCATATATTTGAAGCCTAAATGGGAAAAATAGAACTATTTTTGTTTTGTTTTGGTGCCACATCTGGCAGTGCTCAGGAGTTACTCTTGGCTGCTCTGAGCTCAGAAATCACTTCTGTCAGGCTCAGAGGACCACATGGGATTCTGGGGATAGAACCTGGGTTGGCTTCAATCTGAAAGGCAAACACCCTACCCACTGTGCTATAGCTCTGGCCCCAAAAGGACGATTATTTACAAAAATATACATCTAGGTGTTAGCTCCATGATGATAGGTATTTTTAAAAATACACATGACTTTTATTATTTACATTTTTTATACAACTGAAGAATGCAAGAACTTCTTAAAGATGAAATCCAAGGATATATTAAATAGGTTTAAAGGTGAAAATGTTGGAAGGTGGTTCAAATTAAAAATCTATTAGCTGTATCCTTTAGGAGTTACTGGATACCCTAAACATGGATCTCTTTATAATGTAACCAGTGGGTACAGGGGCCCGGGAGATAGCATGGAGGTAAGGTGTTTGCCTTTCATGCAAAAGGTCATCAGTTCGAATCCCGGAGCCCCATATGATCCACCATGCCTGCCAGGAGCAATTTCTGAGCATGGAGCCAGGAGTAACCCCTGAGCACTGCCGGGTGTGACCCAAAAAGACCAAAAAAAAAAAAAAAAACAACCAGTGGGTACAAGGAAGTACCTGCTTCCTTGTAATGGAGTATCCACTAGTAGAAACATCAGGAAGAGATATGCCAGATTGGCAGAAAACTAGGAGAAAGAAAGGACACAAATGCTGCATAAATAAAATAATGACACCCTTTATTCCCTGAGATAATTTCTTGCTTTCTATTATTAGTTTTACAAGTGGGAAATCATTGCCTTGTCTCTAAGGGGTAAACAATAATTTATCTTAGCAGTGTGTGCTGAAATTTTTCTCAGAGTATAGTATGAGAAACTGAACTTGCTTGCCAAAGGTGGTGTTAGGAGATGGGGGTCAGGGGTGGACAGAAATAAAAACACAAGATTTAGAAGCTGAGGGGTTGCATGGGGGTACCAAGAAAGAAATGGTCACAGGTATGGAGGACTTTGGAATTAAAAGAATTATAGCTGAATGACAGAAACATGCTATTAAAGTGTGTAATATGTGTGTATGTGTTACTGAAGTTTTTCATTATTGAATGACATGACACAGGTTATACTACAGTCTGCATAGAATATAGGGATATGTCTTCTAAAGGGAAAGAGTGGAAGTAAACGGACAGACTGATAGCATGGACATGTAAAATCAGCCCTCTGTTAAAAATTTTGGAGATCTTGAGCTTTCTCATTGAGTCTGAATCCATCCCATCTAAAGTTCCAGTGACCCAGAGTTCCCCCAAAGCATCCCAGGGGCTTTAATTACTGTCAGCAACACTTTGAAAACACTCTCTATACTTCCTTCATGGAACTAGTGGTCATGCCCTTGGCTTTTGAGAGAGAACTTGACAAAAATAATGATCTAAGATTCAAGAACATTGTCTCTCGGAAATTAATAACTATTGCAGCCATTATGAAAAACAGTATGGAGATTCCTTATCCCACTCTGGGTATTTCTCTGAAGAATACAAAATGCAATTTTGCTGAGGTAAATGAACCCCCGCACTTATATACTCACAGCATTATTTATAAGAACCAAACATTGAAATCAAATACCCATTGACAGAGAACTGGATAAGAGATTGTGATAAATATGCAGCATGCATAATGAACTATCAATTCAGCTGCTAAAAACAATATGCAATCTTATCATTTGACACAATATGGTTATGCTTAAAGAGCATTATAATAAGCCAATCTAAACTTTGTGCCTCCTTTTCTTCTCATCAAAGTTGAGAGGATGTGGCCAGAGATATCACAGGGGTTAAGGTGCTTGCTTTGCACGTAATTGACTCTGTTTTGATCTCTGAGAAGGCATACCATCTCCTGAGCGCTGCCAGGAGTGGACCCTGAGCACAGACCCAGAAGTAAGTCTGGGCATGGCTAGGTGTGGTCCCCAAACAAAACAAAAAAGAACAAAATGGAGATGGACTCCCTATGATTAATGAAACAAAGAAAAAACCTGAGGTCAGCTGGAGGCTTGCAGTTTGGAGAGCTGACAATGATGTTCACTTCCGCCCCTGGTGGCATTCTTTTAACTTTGGTCTGAGAAATTCCTTTGTATGAAAGGGATCCAGATCCTTAACTACACAAAGCTAGTCAGTGGGGATTGCTCTGGAGCTCCTTGACTGCAGTCGTCTTTCTCCTTATTACCTTACTAAACACACATACCCAGTCACATTTTTCTTCCATGTTGGTACCACATATATATGTTTTTTATATGCTCTTTGGATGTTTTCCAGCTGTGAAGATCAGCTTTATTCTTTCATAAATATGTATGCTTTTTTAAAAAAAAACAAATATGTACAGGAGTCAGAGCCAAACTCCCACTTCCTCCCAAGTGTTGGCCAGCCTTGCTTCTCAATATATATGTTTGTGCATAAACATATGCTTATGTTTGTGCATAAAAGCTCTTATTTGCAGCTATGTAGTGTATTTTGGATGACAGGGATCTACTAAGTGAAACAACTCAGAGAAAGAAATGCTGTATGATGTTACTCATATGTGAAAGATAAAGAAATATAGCTTATGGACATATAAAACCTAACTAATACTTAGTCTTCAGGAATCTATAGTTGGGGAGGGGTACATTAGGTAAAGGGATCAATTGCGTAGCAAAGAATGGAAGCAGACTTTATGCATATAAAAGTCTATAATGAACACATGCCTAAAATTTACATAAATTTTATAAATCAGTACTAATTAAATAAAACAGTTTAAAAAGTACAACTAAAGCAAAAACCAAAACCAAAATATATTATGTGACTGGATCTCTGAGTGCAGACACCCAGAAAACACAGCTTCACTAAAAAGAACTGGAAATGCCATGTCTTTTCAGCATAATCACAAACAGTCCAGACTCAACTGCTTCTCTCAAACATGGCCCCTGAGTCCCCTCCAGCCTACATTATCAAAGTTCCTTTCTGTAGTCCTTTTCTTTAGTTTTGTTGCAATTCTCTGCTCCAGTATGCTTGTACTTGGAAGTTTCCCAGTTCCATTATGGAAATATTGAGATTAAAAATAAAACACTTCTCTTTGGTTCAAGAAAAGTTTCATTAGGAGCTCCTCCAATAACAAAGCTTCTACAAGAGTGAGAAACTAGCAGTGCAGGCATGACCACAGATTCCTGTGGGACTTTGTCTTCTCTGAGGATAAGCTGCCTCTGAGATTCACAACTTCATTTAATCCCCATGGTATATGTATGTGTATGTGTGTTTGTATGTATGTGTGTGCATGGTATGTGTTTGTGTGCATGCGCTTGTGTGTGATAACTCAAAGGCTTTCCATCATACTGCTGGAATTTGTTCCCCTATGCAGTCCTAATATTCACAAGTGAATTTAAGATATGCAGTTTTATAAGCAGGTGAAAATAGACTCACCTACTTAACTCCAGAAATGTCCACTGCACTTTTTGATAAAATTTCTCCCCACACTCCTACTGAAATCAAGGCTATTTGGATAAGATTTACATGCCAGGCAACTTGAGGTTACTGGGAGCACAACAGAAGAGGGAAAATCAGTTTAAGGTTATAAAGTCAGGGGACTCACACTTTCTTACTTATCACCATATATATTCACACAGCTTAAGAGCATGCTCCCCTTCCCTGCCCCAGAAAATTTCAGCCAGAGCACTGACGCCATTTTGGATTTTCCTCTGTAGGACTAACTGTTCTCTACCTTGCAGGCTGTTTAGCAGCATCTCTGGCCTCTACCCAATAGATATTGGTACCACACTTCTCCTTGAAGTTTTGACAACGGAAAATATCTCCAGAATGACCAAGTACTTCTTGAGGAAAATCATCCCCTGCTGAGGATCACTGTTTTCGCTCTCTGTCCAATTTGCCCATCATCATTGGCTTTGCTCCCTGAGTCATCTTACAGGGCTTTCATCATCTCTGGGTCATTTTCTTGGCCTGTGGCTGAATTGCTGTGCATTGAGGTGTTTTATGTGTCACTACCCTTCTCTACATCTTCTGCAGCCAGAAGCAAGAGGTGAACTGTGGGAATGACCTGCCTATTCTGTTATTGCAATGGTTTCCTGACTGTTCCTGAGTAGCATTTATATTGGCACCATTTGCAATATTTCTGATATAACTGTACTCAAGACTCCTTGTTGTAATCTTATTTTTTATCCTTTTGGTATTGGCACAGCTTAATAACCATGCTTTTATCTTCATTATCCTATGAAAATAGACATCACCTAAATTTATTGTCCAATATGTACTGTATGCCCTGAAAGGAAACCTGTCTCAGAATGTAATGTTATTTTACAATAACTTTCCCCCCAAAAGGACATCATTCCAATAGTTTGTAAAGCAGTAAAATTTGACATGAAAATTAATTTAGGAATTTCCTTCCTTCCCATTTAGTTAATGCTATCTAAATTCTTGGCTGCAGAAAGGACCAGAACATTGAACTAATTACTGTGACAGTTAGCAGTTGTAGCCTGCTTATTTGCTAGATCCAATATAAACTCATCAAAATCAAATTACAATAAATGTAAAATCCAGTGATATGCTGTGTAAGGTCATTTAGTGCTTTCCATTAACTAGCCCAACTTTCACGACAAAGACCATTAAAATTCTAGCTTGAAATTTAGAAAGTATGAGTTTATGACACAGTACATATTACTTGTGTTGATTCTATATCAGTAGATATAGAATAATATTTTAGACAATATCTATATAACTCATATTTTGTGAAACCTTTATTTTTTTCTGCAGGGCAACCTACTTTAATAAATTAGTGCTCTAATTCTGGAATTAGGTTGCCTGGTTTCAGATTTCAGCTGTAACATTTGCCAGTCAGGTTTCCTTTATACTAATTATGCAAAATTTCTAACCTCTTTTGACTTTATTGGATACTAATACAACTGGCATGCCAGGTTGTTGTGAAGAATAAATAATGAAATTCATAGTAACAGAGAGCTCTGAGGTTGCCCTTAATAAGAATTTGATAAATAGTAGCTATAATGATTTTTCTGAAGATTAGATTTTATTGGATTATTTTTATGGACAACTTATCCCAACAGGCAAAAGAAAAAAAGAGTTGTCTGTAGGGTGTTGTGATGTTTTTCACAGAAAATCAATTCTCAAATTGTCTTAGGACAATGTTACTTTCCATTTTTGGAGCCAGATTTTCACTATACATGTATACACACATATAAATATGTTGACTTAATTTGTGTGTGTGTGTGTGTGTGTGTGTGTGTGTGTGTGTGTATTTCCCAAATGATGCTCAGCAGCTTGGTAACTTCTCTTGCTGTTTCTCTACCAACTGTTGAAAACACAGTGCCAGAGCCTAAAGATGTGGTGTGGCATTGGTCATGCAGTGCTGGGGATCACTTGGATTACCTTAAGTGGTT
>PVKC010008503.1:0-28078 GCA_004027635.1 Crocidura indochinensis
AGGAAGGAAGGAAGGAAGGAAGGAAGGAAGGAAGGAAGAAAGAAAGAAAGAGAGAAAGAGAGAAAGGAAGAAAGAGAAAGAAAGAAAGAGAAAGAAAGAAAGAGAGAGAAGGAGGGAAAGAAAGAAAGAGATAGAAAGAAAGAAAAAAAGAAAGGAAGGAAGAAGGAAGAGAGAGAAAGGAAGGAAGGAAGAAAAAGAAAGAAAAGAAAAGCACAAAAGAAGGAAGAAGAAGAAAGGAAGCAGAGAGGGGTGAAGAAGGAGGAAGGAGGCAGGGGTGAAGAAGGAAAGAAGAAAGACAGTAGGAAATAAAGAAACAAAAAAGGAAAAAAAAAGAAATTCCAGCCTTGGATATGTGTATTGTTCGAGTATGTGTGTGCTGGCTTCTCTTAGAGAGAGGATTCTCTCTTAGCTTTCTTCACACTTGATCCAATCTTTTGCATGAAGCACATGTTCACTGTATGCGCAGGTCATTAGAGTATATTACTAAAGAACTGTAGGTCCTCTTGCAACAGGAAAATTCTACAAGAATTGAGTCGCAGGGACTTATGATTTTCTAGGAAACATTGCTTAAAACAAAAGCCCATTTATCTGCCTGCAAAAGACATTTAATCAATTTACATGAGGGATTTCAAAATTAGTCAGACTGTAATGAACTATGAAATACTGATTAATGCATTTTTGCAATGTTTGATTAGAAACTTAACATGTATGCTAGCAAGTTTGTACTATTACAGCATTTTTAATGTTTTGTTTCTTACAGTGCCAGAGTAGATATCCTGAATTGCAAGACCTACGTGTATTGCTGTTTAACAATATGTAAACAAGCTTTCTATCAGAAGCCTCTCTTGATGCTAAAGAGATATTTCATTTGGGTAAAGGGAATAGCCCAGAGGTGGTTTAAGTATGAAATTGATTATTAGCTGTTAAATTATATGGTAGTTCTCTAGAAACTACTAGAAAAGCAATCACCAAGCTATTCTCTGATCCTCTTTTAACAACCAGGCATATTCCAAAGGACAAAGCAAAAGGAGCTGACTTAGTTGACCAAAATAAGATTCCTATTCAAATTAATTATTTAAAAAAAATAACCTTACATCGGTTTGAATCCCGGTGCCCCATATGGTCCCCCGTGCCCGCCAGGAGCAATTTCTGAGCATGGAACCAGGAGTAACCCCTGAGTACTGCCAGGTGTGACCCAAAAAACAAACAAAAAAAATTAACCTTTAATCCCTTGAACTGATAAAGACCCTAGATTTTATCTTCTGAGGATGCCTCCAGGTTTTTTGTGTGTCTGTATTTAACAGAGTAGGCAAGTGAAACTCTCTGATGTAACTGGAATGCTTTTTTTCTGGGAAGAGTAACTAATCCAAAACATCAGGTGAATCATACGTTAAAGGAAAATGTGTTGCAATAATCCAATAAGTTTGAAGTGTGGTCTTTCAAGTTTCAGTCAATTAACACAAATCCCACTTTGAACAGATGCCGAAGATATCTAAAGAAATGAATTTTCTCTTGCACACATATGTATACATGTGTGTATTACTCTCACACGTGAATGAATACATGTGCTAAAAAAGAGCAAGTAGGGGGCTGGAGTGATGGCTCTAGAGGTAAAATGTCTGTCTGCCTTGCAAGCACTAGCCTAGGATCTTCCGGTATCCCATATGGTTCCCCCATACCAGGATCGATTTCTGAGCACATATAGCCAGGAGTAACCCCTGACATCAACGGGTATGGCCCAAAGACAAAACAAAACAAAAAAGAGCAAGTAGAGAATTTCAAGATGGATTCCTGAAGTAGGAATCTAAGACCATAAACACACTGACCATAGTTCCAGCATTACCTGCTAAAGTACCACAATGGAAGCTACACAACACAGTGTAACACAGTGTATGCTAGCTCCCAGAAAGAAACACACAAGTGAATTCTGCTAGAGAAAAGAAAGAGATCACATATGAGCATGTATGTGGTTCCATGTAGAGAAGGGAACATACTCCATTATTATCACAAGTGTAAGAAATTATCTCACATTTGAAGTCGTCCATTGAATTTCAAAGTCCTTGTTTCACAGGATCACCATTATTCTGATTCATTAGCAAGGCATACTTATTAGGATCCTAAAATAACCGGGATGCTGGACATGTAAAAACATGTTTCTGGCTGTCATGACAACTAAATAACAACAATAATGCTCACATCTGAATGACTACAGGGAACAAAGTTATTGCGCCTGAATATAGATAAGTTAATTATGGAATCATCAAAAGAACAACAGCTCTGTCAATGCTAAGATGATTCTAAAATAATCAATAATGACAATCCTGTTTGGTAATTGGCTATTTGTTTCCAATATAGGATCCACATTTGGTCTGCATGAAAATGTAGAAGCCTCTTAAGCAAGGAGCAGCAAAAAAAAAAAAAAAAAAGCAGGGGAGGGGGAAGGAAAACCTCTCAGTTTAGGCTTGGTGGTTGTCAGTGGCAACAAATAATGGGAAATTGCCATCTGGCTTCTTTTTTTTTAAATGAGATTTGAATAATCAATTTAATAATGGATAGAGCACTTGCTTACAGAAATAATCCATTGTCATTGCTGGGGGAAAAAACTTTGGTGCAGAAGACAAAGCTCTGCAGTCTGACTATAAGGTAAAGCAAATAAACATCTATGTACATGCCACAATTTTTATTTTCACTGCTGACTTTACATAAACTAGAAGATAACTCTTCCTTATATGTGCTTAGCTTTTCACATTCAGTGTTGAATAATCAGGATGAAATCTACAGAGCAGTTGGCTTGCTGTAGGCATTCTACTCTATGGATGGGTCTTAGAGAAGAAGACACACACACATGATAGAATCCAATGACACATTTGCCCCATCACCATGTGACATAATAGCGAAAGAGTCCTAATTTCAGCAGTACTTCAGAAACCAGAGTATGTCTGACTATGGTGTGTCAATTGTACAAGTGCACAACACAACAATTCTATACAACTTCACCAGGTAAAAAGTTGTAAAGGAGAAGAGTGGCACCAAGTTTCAGGGTGACTCAGTGATATATATATATATATATATATCTATATATATAGATATATATATAGATATATATATATATACAAGAAAAATGAAGTCAACTGCCTGGAAAGATACTCTGAACCCTCTTCTAAGCAGAAATTATGGCACTGGAGTAGATGGCATGGGTCATATTATTATGCATTTTTAAATGAAATAGGCAGGTACCATCCCTTCCATGGCCTCCGAAGATCTTTGAATTTTCTATTAAAAAGTTCACCATGTGCTTTGCAGGAGAGAGAAAGGGAAAATTCCAGACAATCCGATGCCAAGCAGTGTCCGTAAGGGACCAACCTACTCCTACTTCCTACTTCATTCATTTTTTTTTTTTTTTGGTTTTTGGGTCTCACCCGGCAGTGCTCAGGGGTTACTCCTGGCTCCACGCTCATAAATTGCTCCTGGCAGGCACGGGGGACCATATGGGACAACGGAATTCAAACCGATGACCTTTTGCATGAAAGGCAAACGCCTTACCTCCATGCTATATCCCAGGCCCCACTCCTGCTTCATTCTAAGAGATAACTTCTTACTGAGCTCTTCTTCCCTTAAGCCAGAATCCCCTTTCTCTAACACTAAAGTTAACTGATATTACCCTTCCTCATCTGGAGGACTGGACTTGTTGGACCTGAGATTGTTGGTGCTTCCTTCTCCTGAGAAATTCCCACAACATAGATGCTCCATTTTGTCTTGACCATAGAGCGTTTTGTGAAGTCTTAAATCTGACTCCAGTTTCATGCATAACTTCACTGTACCCCACCATTCCAATACTCATCCTCGACGGGTCATCTGGTGACCCCCCAATCACCAGACTCCCACAGCTATCACACACTATGCCTGTGTGCTAATCAAGCACACTGCTTTTATTTCTCAGAAATAGTTAGGGGGTGCTTCCTACTGTTATAGGAACCCTTACTTGCAACCTGATTGTACTAGCCATCTCTGCTTGAGTTTCTACAGCCAAGGAGAAGATGGAAAAATTCCAAACACACATTATTTTAATCACCACCAGTCAGTCCAAGAAGAAGATCTCATTGAAAGAACAGGGGTGTCTAAACTTCTCAACCATCCTCCTCCCTTCTTCTCCTCCAATATTCCATATGATCTGCTCACATAGAAGCTTTTATCTCCCTTTCTTCTGATCCTGAAATCCTATGTTGAAGGCTATAAAAATTCCCTAGACTTTCAATGACTGCTGAATATTCAAACCCATAACACAATAATGGCATCTACCAGTTGTCTGCCTCCAAGATTTCAGAGCCCATAAGGCACGCATAATAGTAAACTGGAACTACCTTACAAAATGCATAGATAGGGAGGCTTACATGGAAAACATACATTTACTTATAGTACTCAGGGCTAAAAGTTCAAGATTAAATAAAAGGTGTCTCTCATTCCTTTGTCCTCTGTGCACACAACAACCTAAAGTTTATTTTGAGTCCAAATATTCTCTTACCATAAGGACACCAATCACATTGGATTAGAGCCCATCCTCAGGACTTTAATTAAAGAGGCAATTGAATTGCCTCTTTAAAGTCTTGATCTTCAAATACAATCAGAGTTCTAAATTACTGAGATCTCTGGCTCATTATTGTGTGGGTGACAAAAGACCATATATCTGTATATGAGAAAGGCCAAATATGGTTACCCCATGAGGATAGGAGAGGAACATTCTTAGGAGACCCAGGTAGTCTTGGGCAGAAAGGAAAGAAGAAACTGGGTTCTTATACCTTGAGACCATGGTTTCAGCAGACAGGGAACCAAAGAAGAGATTGTAGAGATTCAGCCAACATATCTGGTGCAACTTCAGGAGAGGAATAGGTTAGGCTGAGCACAAAAGCTGGATCACTGGGTCAGAGAGATAGCACAGTGGATGGGCATTTGCTTTGCATGAGGCCAACCTGGGACAAACCCAGGATCAATTCTCAGTATCCCATATAGTACCCGGAGCTCAGGGGGGATTTCTGAGCACAGACTTGGTTTTTGAGCTGGGTGTGACTCAAAACACAAAAACAAACAGAAAACAACACAAAAAACTGGATCACTGAACTCACAGCAGTCAGTAGTAGGTAAAAGAATGTTAAATTAAAAAATAAAAACAAGGGGAGCCGGGCGGTGGCGCTGGAGGTAAGGTGCCTGCCTTGCCTGCTCTAGCCTAGGACGGACCGCGGTTCGATCCTCCTGTTCCCCATATGGTCCCCCGTGCCTGCCAGGAGTGACTTCTGAGCGCATAGCCAGGAGTAACCCCTGAGCATCACTGGTGTGGCCCAAAAAACCAAATAAATAAATAAATAAATAAATAAATAAATAAAAACAAGGATCAAAAGAAGGATACATAGATAACCACATAAGAAGTTTAGTGATAAGACAAAAAGAGGCAATTTGAGACTGTCATGACAAGGGGGTTATTATAAAGAAACAAAATTGAGGTTTGGAGTGATAGTGTAGTAGGTATGGTGCTTATCTTGCATGTGGCCAACCTGAATTTGATTTTCAGCATTCCCTATGCTTCCCTGAGCTTGCTAAGAGTGATTCCTTAAGAGCAGCGCCAAGAGTAAACCGTGAGAATCATGAGGTGTGGCTCAACCCCCACATGCAAAATAAATAACATTAAAAGTCCAAATTAATATTTCTTATTCAATTTTCATACAATATGTCTAACCTCAAAGCATTAGAAGTTCAAGCAGGCTTATAATCACTATATTTATTTATGATCACTATTTTATGATCCTATGTTAAAAATCATTGAAATTTGGTCAACATGTTTATGAGATTATCATCTGTGTCTAGATTTTTTGCTGTAGGGTATAGGAAGACTTCACATATTTGTATTATCATTGGATTTATTTCAAGTTACTTAACAGTGATTTAGCTGAACAATGGACACTTCAGCAGGACTCTGTCCTTTGAAGGTACTCCTGCCTTCCCAAATTCTAATTCTCACTTTACCTGCCTCATCCGTATGTGGTGCTGCCACATTACTTATGTTCTTGATAGGCACCAAGTGACCTATCATCTTGGTGCTCACATTTACATGTAGGTTTAACTTTTTGACTTGCATCATTTCTTAAACTTGTACCCTTGCCTGGTGCTTGAATCAGAATTTCAATTATGAAAAGGCCTAAAATTATAGTCAGTCTTCCCTATGTGAATATTTCCACAAACATAACAGATTTGGTCATTGCATGGAAGAACAATACTTCTGAATCAGTCACATCCAGAAGAAAACCTTGAACAAAATAAAAATCTTTGGTTGATGCTGTAAGAGTCTTTGTAGATGTTAGGAATGTGTACACTGAGCCCGTGGTCCTAGGTTGTGGATTTATTCTGGTGGATCCACTGACATGGCAGTAAGAAACAGGGTGACAGTGCTCGATCTATTCCATTTAGAATCCAGACATGTTGCTAACGTGGGGGTTTTTACATGAGGCCACTGTCACCTTTTTTTTTTTTTTTTTTTTTGGTTTTTGGGTCACACCCGGCAGTGCTCAGGGGTTACTCCTGGCTCCATGCTCAAATTGCTGAGCAGGCATGGAGGACCATATGGGGCACCAGGATTCGAACCGATGACCTTTTGCATGAAAGGCAAATGCCTTACCTCCATGCTATCTCCCGGGCCCCTACTGTCACCTTTTAATGTTCCCTTCCCGTCTCCTGAAAATTTAAAACCTACTCTTCTTAGAGCAGGAAAGAGATCCCTGAAGTTGTGGCTAGCTCCTCTCCCTGACAAGATAATATGCAGAACTGCGCAGGAAAGGAAGACACCAGCATACTGTAATACAGCAAGGAGAGGGTGATTGACTCAAGATGGGGTGATAAAGATCAATTGGCATGGCTTGGAGTTATGACACCAACAAAGTTACAATGACATTAGCACAAAGAGAGAGACACAAATCCATTACAAAGATACAATCAAATATTCAAAAAAGCCTGGCATGCTCATTACTTATTCATGCTAATACAAGTATATTAAGAAATCTAAACAGTGTTAGTGCTCAATCACTCACAAACCAAATGAGGTTTTGCATTTATCAGACCCCAGTCATCAGGGCCCAGTATAGCTGTACAAAGGTGGTAATATGACATAACTGGAGATATTTATATCAGCCTACATGGACTGAGAGATACAGTAGGATTTATTAAACTGAGTAATGCTGTCACATTCAGCAGAGCAATAAAAGAAATAACTGTGCAGAAGTCATTTCCGAGACAATAAGATTTACCTTTTCAATCTCTTTAAGATGTTGTATCTGTTTCCAAAGGGTCGCTGGCAGCATTTCCAACCTTAATAAACTATTTACAGATTAATTTTTTCAACAAAGGATGGGGTGTCCAAAAGTAGATTCCATCCTTGAGATCCAATGACAGACTCTCAACCTTTCCCTCCTGATGATTATGAATGTAGTTGAGCATATACTCCATTTTCTCCTGTCTTTTATTAAGTGGTACAAGTTCAATTTATATTAAAGAGTTTATTTAGGATATTGAGGGGCAACCCCATTTGGGCTCAAGTACCTGGATTTAGGGGAGCTTGAGAAGACTTTTCATGAGATAATTTTTTTGTTGTTGTCAGGCATATAGTGCAAACAATAAAATCATCTTTACAAGTTCCTGAAAGATGGATTCAGCAAGATGGATTCATTATCATCTTAAAAATCTTCTTTCAGAAGAGAAAGACTCTTCCTCCTTTCATTAGCACAATTTCACTACCTTCGCTTCAGAGATTGGAGTCTATTTTTTTCTTAGTCTTCCTGCTTAGATGTTCCTGTTCCAAGGTTCTTCATCTGGATGTTGTTTACATTTTTCTACTCTTGATTTTATCTTTTCACTTGCCCTGATTGATCTAAGACCCATAGCCTTTAGGACACATTCACCTTGATATCACCTCTATGAAAGTTCTTGTTCTCAAAGGCTCACCATCCAGACACCAGGAAGTTTTAGAGTCCCTTTGAGCTCTTTTTCACTCAGAATAGACAATTAACCATGTATGAGTCAACTCCATAACCCTTCTTGTCTGTTCACCCAGCCTTGAATCAAACTGAAACCATTTCATACCATTTCTCCTATTTCCTATAACAGTATTTCTAAAACATGTCTAGGTCCTATCACCACCTTTTCTCAAATAACTGAGTGTCCTAGAGGGAAAATTACTACCATTTGTCCCTTTTCATACTGGCCTTCTGCTGTCAATAGCATGACAATAGCATGAAGGTATGTAGACATTTGCATGGCCAAGCTATTTTTGGAATTAAGATTTGGAAGCTATACTTCAAAAACTGCTTCACTACACCAGTATTTTTAATGCAGTATTTTCTAACACAGAATCAATATTTCCTTCCTTAGGGTAAAACACACTTCTAATTTTGAATAGACATATTCAAATTTTCTCCTAGAATTTCTTTAATACTATTAACTCTTACTACATTTTACATTTGTTGACATTCATGTTATTTAAAATTGAAACTATCTTAGCACAGAATAATTCATAATATGGATTTTTTTGCTTTGTTTACATGGTAGATATAGTTTTTGAAAACTATTCAATCAACCTATTGATTTACAACTTGGTGGAATTTCAATAGGTTAGCTCTGTTCATCTATATGTGTGTAGATGCCATCACCTCTACAATAATTTTTAAAAATTGTTTCTTTCATATGTAGGATTAGAAAGACACACAGTAATGAAAAGTAAATGGTCAAAACCATTAGAACTAGACATTTTTGTCTATAGAACTAATTTTAAATGAGATGGGAGGTTAGAAGATCCTTGAGACTGGTCCTTTGAGACAATCAGGGATACTGACTCTTTTATAATGGGTTGTACTGTTGGAATGATTTATGCATTAAAAGTATAATTAATATAATTAACAGTATTGTAAACACAGACCTCTATAATGTGATTTAAAAATTAGAATTAGAATTGTATCTGATCCAACAAATGTACTAATGGAAATGTAACTAAAGGAATTTCTAAAATATCAAAGCATTGCACTTTCATGTTTATTTGAAGTATTATTCATGATAGCCAAAGAACAGAAAACATCTAAGTGTCTGTTACTGGATTAATGGATAAAGAAGATGAGTAATGGATAAAAATATTGTATATTCAGTATAAGAAAAGTAGTGGATAAAGATGAGTATATTCAGCAATAGAAAAAGAAAAAATTCCAGCCATTGGCGACAGCACAGATGAACCTGAGGACATTATGTTAAGTGAAATAAATAAAACATAAAAGGCAAATACTCAATTATCTCATTTATATGCAGAATATAAAATAATCCAATCTCATAGAAAAATAGTAAAGTGATTAACCAAGGATGAGGAATAGGAAAAAGGGAGAATTTTCTTTGAAGGACACAAACTATGTATTATAAGAATACATTTTGAGTATCTTATATAGAGATTCTGTATTTCATATAAACATATAATCATACTGCATTATAAACGTGAAAGTTTCTAACTAAGAGAGTAGAGCTTAAATACCCTCACTACAAAAATGAAATAGTAATTATGTGATATGATAGAGGTATTAGCTAACACTTCGATGAACATAATTTTGCAATATAATTATACATCTTCTACTTACACAATTATACAATTATATCTCACACAATTATCTTACACAATTACAAAAGATAAACTTAAAATCTAGACCTCTCATTTAAGTTTTTTGAGGTTTTTATGCATTATAATTTAATTAAATCATACATAATCAATGACACTTTGGTCATTGATATTGATCTTCACAAAACTCAAATTCAAATTCTATAGACTACTAATTTAAATAATGGAACATGCGTAAACACAATAGATCTGTTATAGAAGCAAGGCACTGAACACACACACACACACAGGGAACAAACACTGAATACACACAGACACCCTCTTCTTTTTCCTTTTAATTTAGACAATAACTTTCCCTCTTTCAGCTGAATATTTTCATTTTTTTACCTTCTTGTTTCTAGATAATTGTGGACAGTTATATATCCTTCCTGATTTTTGTCCCAGCAAGTCATTATCTATCCACTTTTTACTTAGGAAAATGATATTTTAATCCTCTGCCCTCCAGCCCAAACACACATATACACTCTTTTATCCCCTACCCTTTTAATAACATTCTGTCATAATATTTATCAGTTTAACATTTGGCAGTGCTATGTAAATGCAGTTGAGTGATATACAAATAATCATATATTTTCATTTTTGTAAAATGATATTTCTTAGAGGTAATAGTTTTCTTTTCATGTGGGTATTATTTTTTGTTTTGATTATAACTTTTATTGATTCTACTCAATGTTCTTTCCAGTTTTCAAAAAAATTAAAAAAACATAGTAAATTTTATTTCACAAGAAAATATGCCCCTTTGCTAACTGCATAGCTACTATTATGGCATTATCTTTACATATCGGAGCCTCTGCTTTGGCTTTTCATGTCGTTTTTTGTTTTGTTTTGTTTTGGGGTCACACCCGGCAGTGCTTAGGGGTTACTCCTGGCTTCATGCTCATAAATTGCTCCTGGCAGGCACGGGGGACCATATGGGGCACCGGGATTCGAACTGATGACCTTTTGCATGAAAGGCAAACGCCTTACCTCCATGCTATCTCCCAGGCCCCTTTCATGTCTTTTTGTTTTTGTTTTACTCTCTTTTGGTCGTGGAGTGAGTCTTCCTTTAGCTTAAAAAATCACAAAGTGAGTTATTTCCCTTCTTATATATCTGAAAATAATTTTATTCTATAAAAATGCTTAGTTGATCAGCTGAGTAGAAAGTTCTAGGTTTCCATCATTTTTCTCCAAAAATTTGAAAGCATTGCTACTTGTTTTCTAGTATCTTAGTATTGTTTATTAAAATATTGAAGAAGCTCTTATTCCTATCCCTGTCAAGTTTTTTCTTCTCTATTACCACTTTTTTTTTACAATTCTTATTATTCATAAAATTTACCAAATTGGACCTCATTGTGTACCATTGAATGAGTTTTCAGTCTGGAAATTGTTATTCTGTAGTCATTGGAAATTTTCTTAACATATTTCTGAATAACCTCTTCAACTCTTTTATTCTTTATAATCCCTTTGATTCCTATATAGAAATGTCTACAACAATTATTTTACTATGTGTTTCCTTTCTTTCCTATTACTTGGACATTTTATCCTATTTTCTGGATGGCTACCTCAAGTCTATATTTTAACTGCATGGTATGGGGAGTAACCAAGAACTCTGACAATGCCTGAATCTCTGGTTATACCACAGTGTAAACATATGAACTACTAGTTTTTTCTACCAATTGTACCAACTACAAATTGTCATTCTCTACTACTTGACACACTATGCTAATAATCTGTTTTCCAACTTCCGTTTTCTTTTTTTTTGGGGGGGGGTTGGGGCCACACCCATTCGATGCTCAGGGATTACTCCTGGCTAAGCGCTCAGAAATTGCCCCTGGCTTGGGGGGACCATATGGGAGGCCAGGGGATCGAACCGCGGTCCTTACTTGGCTAGCGCTTGCAAGGCAGACACCTTACCTCTAGTGCCACCTCGCCAGCCCCCAACTTCCATTTTCTATTGCTACAATTTCTTCTTAAATTTTCAGTTCATTTTCTTTTGAAATATAAAACTCTTCTAAACTTGAATAATAAAATCAAACTTGTACTTTATATCATTTACAGACTACCTGGACCACATGTATTTTTCTCTGGTCTGACACTTGCTTTTTTCTTTGCTTTGAGCATGGTGTCCCCTAGATAGATTTTTCTTTTGATTATTATGCAAACAAGTCTGTGGGTCTTTCTGTCTAGTGAGTTTGCAATAATAGAAGAGAAGCCCTCCTTTTGATTTATCTATTCTAGTCACCACTTTTAGGGGTATGAGGCAGCCTCTGGCTGAAACTTGTTATAAAAGAGAAGATAGACTCCAGATAGCCTCTCAAACCCTCTCACCCAGTAATAAGTGACTGATTATTCTTAGGATTTATAATTGACTTCTGTGCATTTTTACACACCAATTAAGTTTGCTTCCCTAAATAGGACAATGTCAAAATATATAAGAAGGTATCGTGAATGCAACAGCCTCATGGGGCAAAAACTGTACATTCTCACTCCCTCCAAGAAAGCTTCATTCACCATGCTGTTCAAAGCTTCATTCCCACTGGGTGCGGCTCTGCAGAGGCAAAAGCTTGCTCCAGATGCTCTCAGACAGGGCTGGGCTGGATGCCATTTGCAAGCAGTGACTGATAAATCCAGAGCTTCAGATCAGATAAAACTTTGATAAATGGTTTCTCAGTGCATTGGTAGCAATACCTACACCTGTCTACTCTGGGCCACCTGCTGTAATCAGCTTCGTTTTGTTTAATCAACAGCACAGGCAACAATGCTTGAAAGCCATCACGCGATGAGAGATGGCAGAGATAGCTTCCTATTGAGGAATATCATGAGAGAGAAAAGTATAAAAACTTACACACTGCTCAGAATCTAATACAATCTAACTAATACAACTAATACAATGCATCCAACTAAAACAGCTCATTTTCCTCCATCTTGAATGTTTGACTAAAGAACAATGGTAAGGTAGATAATAAAAGGCCGTGGACTTGCTCACAATTGCTGTGACTTTAGTCATTTCACTGGCTTTACTCACCTGTACCTGAGCAAGTACCTAACCTCCCTAAAGAGGCAACTGGCCTACACCATGTTGGTGGCACCACAACTCTGCCTTCATCTGGACATCTCCACCCGAATAATTCTCCAGAAGTCAGAATCACCCAAATAAGGCCATGTGGACCTACCACAGAAGCAAGAAACACATGCCTGTTGACAAAAGAAAAGTATTTGAAATGCTGGAAATGTCTCTGAAATTCAGATATACAATTTTGTTCTATCTAATTATGTCCCCACCGGGAACCCCAGATTTTGTTTTAGGCTCCACAGGTAAGAACTATTGTCTCAACAGCTCTCATTATTCTGCATGGAAATGAAGAAAAAGACAGGAATTTCCTAATACGTGGGAACAGGAAATCTACAGGACAAGTGTAGTCTCTTATCCCTACTCCTGGCAGAAGCAAACAACCCATCTATGGGTTGAATATCCCAAAGCTTGAAAATTCTCTGACTCTGCTTGTTTCATCTTTTTATGTGAAGGATAGTGGCACAGACAAAGAAACAAAAATAAAACTGATTTCAAAGCCAAGCTCTATCATAAGTGAATGTGCAATTTGGGGCAAGTTTCTCTCCTTTTTTTACTGTATGTAAAGGCATTTATATTTTCAAGTCGTTGTTTTCTGCTTAGCCCACCAGAAAAAATTCTCATTCAAGGTTTATTGAATTCCAGAATTGCAGATACAAGCAATGATAGCATGTGCATGTGTGGAAGACATACAAGAAAGGTATTGGTACTTTTATGATTGATAATGAGCTTTGCCATGAGAAAGCACTAAAATCAAAGTATGATCATGTATTTTGTTTTCTTTGAAGAGTTTTGGCTGTGTTTTTTGTTTGTTTGTTTGATTTTTAGTTTTTGGGCCACACCACTGACGCTTAGGGGTTATTCCTGGGTATGCTCTAAGAAATCGCTCCTGGCTTGGGGGACCATAAAAGACACCCGGGGAATCAAACTGAGGTCTGTCCCAAGCTAGCACAAGCAAGGCAGACTCCTTACCTCTTGTGCCACCGCTCTGGCCCCTTAGCCAGTGTTTTTACTTTCTTGGTCAAACTAAAAATCAAAGATTAATTGGATAACTTCAGCTTATCCCTGAATTTCCAAGTTACCACTAGTTCTTGCTACATGTCCTATTCAGTATGATAGAATTTACAGTATTTGGGCAGAAGGGACATTAACATTTATCTGTCCATATTGTGAGTCAGTCCTTCCGGCCCTCATCTCTATTGTCTCTGAGCATTGATACAATAATGTCTTTCATTTTTCTTAAAACCCATAGCTGAGTGAGACTATTAGCTCACCACACAGAGTGGTGAGTGCAGTTAAGAAAACAACTACACTAACAACTGTCATGACCATCTTAATGAGTGGGAGAAGTAGAATGTCTGTCTTGCATACAGGCAGGGGTGGGGAAAGTAAGAGGACATTCGTGGTGGGAATGTTGCACTGTTCTGTTTATGAATGAAATTCAACTACAATCATGCTTGTAATCATGGAGCTTAAATAAAGATTTTATATATAAAGAATTATCTGTCCAATCCGATCTTGCCTCATCCTCTGCCCACAGGAAATTTATTAAAAAAATATCAGCATTTGAATTGATAATTTGGCTATATTTTTGTACCTGTGTCAACAAATAGGAGATAGATACAGCTGGATCTATAATTGCCTACCCACAATAATTGATCTTTAAGCAACAGAACTTAAAATTGTGATTCAATTCACTTAGAACAAACTGAAAGTTATGATGTTCAAAAATACTTTCTACCCATGGGAAATTAAATAACAAAAATAAGACCCATTTTATAAGGGGATCATAGACATCTTGAGAAATATCCAATCACCTATGTTCAGGACAAAACCTACCCATGAACCATTATCATTTTTCATAAGAAAATGATACATAATTAATGTAAATGAAATTGAACCAATTTTTCCCCAAAGAAGCCAAGGAGAGAAGCAAATGGGTTGGAGAGGGGGAAAGGGAAGGTCAGGTAAGTACAGCTGGTTTTAATCCCTGCAGACAATCAAGCTACACAAGCCCAAGTATAAGTAGGAGGGACCATGGCACAAAGATCTAAGCATGGTTCAGTGGTGAAGTTGCTTAAGTTGTCTGTCTCACACTGGAACAGAGTGTCTTGGTTCTATCTAAGCATGACATATGGCTGGGACCATTACTTTCTGGTCCCAGAGAGAATAAGTTGCTTGCCAAAAGTCAGTTCATGCCAGGCCATGGGCACACAAAAATTTACTATTGCCTGTTCAGCTGCAGAAATCACTAGGGCTCTGAAGAACACTCCTGCCCCATCGTTTTGGTTCTCTGAACCTCTTTAGTTTCATTGTAGTGCTCAGAAACCAAGCAAGGGAGTATCTCTAGGATACTCCCAGAGAATGCCCTTTACCTTGAAGGTGGTCAAAGGGAACTCCACCCTCATCATATCTCCAATTACAAAGGTAAAATCAAATGAAAATCCCAAGACCCAATTTTTGCAGTTAATTTCTGTTGATTAAAAATATGTAAATATGAAGATGTTGACAAGATTAAGCCATTATGGCCGATTGTGCAATTATTTTTTTGATAGTTCATGACGGCTCAATTGGAGGCATAATGGACTATTATGCAATGACATCTTTGCTGAGAGTTTTTTTGCTTGTTTTCCTCTTTTCCTTAATTTTCTTCCCTCCATTTTTTCTCCTTTAAAGAAAGAGAGCGAATTTTTCATTTGCAGATCATTGACTTTTTAATGTCAGATTATTTACTCAATAGTCAATAACGATGCCTTTGGATTCATTATGGGCTATCGTGCAAATAGCTAATTGCATTAATTACAGCCTTTTTACAAATGTTTAGTTTGCAGCTCATCACACACATGGACTGTGTAATTGCTGTTAGCGGGGCTGATGGGCAGGCACAAACCCTGGGTGTCTGCTTGGTGACAGGGAGGCGTCTGGTGAATTGTTCCAACCTGACCAAGTAGATCAACATATGTGCATGTGTGTATATGTGTATAAGGGAATTATGCATGCAAGCATTCATCAATATTGTTACTACATATTTATAAGTATGGGAACTATTCCTTATAGCTGAACATTTTCTTTTAAAAATAATGTCAATGTACAGAATACTGAAAAGTTTATGAGTTGGAAGACCAACATATTAAGACATATCTTGTCCCATGAGGCCTTTCTCATAAATTGTTGCTAGAAAGCTCAAGAATGAATCTAGACCCTGGGTGAAGATGTACAGAATTTATTCTGTAAATTCTGCAAAATCATGCACTCAGTTGTTGATTTATAAACTGAGTCTTCTGTGAATTTTACTTCCTGTGGGCACAGAGATTTGGGGGGAATCATGTTATCATATGTTTGATGTTCATCCTAAATAAACTGAGGTGCATGATGAAAAAGGCTGCCTTGAAATCTTGACCCTCAGAGGGAGAGAGAAACGCAAAATAGTCTCACTCATTTATGGGTTTTAAGAAAAATAAAAGACATTCTTGCAATAATTGTCAGAGACAAAAGAGAGAAGGGCTGGAAGTTCCAGCTCACTACATGAAGCTCACCACAAAGAGTGATGATTGCAGATAGAGAAAGAACTACACTGAGAACTATCATAGCAATGTAAATGAATGAGGGAAGTAGAAAGCCTGAATAGAATACAGGTGGGAGAGGGGTGTGGAGGAGGGAAATTTGGGGCATTGGTGATGGGAATGTTGCACTGGTGAAGGGGGTATTCTTTACATGACTGAAACTCAACTACAATCTATATTTGTAATCAAAATGTTTAAATAAAGATATTTTAAAAAAAGAAATTTGACCCTGAGATCAAAATAATGTTCTTTGACTTTCTTTGGTTTTTGGGTCACACCCATCAGTGCTCAGGGGTTACTCCTGGCTCCATGCTCAGAAATTGCTCCTGGCAGGTACGGGGGACCATATGGGGCACCGGGATTCGAACCGATGACCTTTTGCATGAAAGGCAAACACGTTACCTCCATGCTATCTCCCGGACCCCGTTCTTTGACTTTCAATGTTTGCTTTTCTCTGAGTCCTTCTCACCCACCTGTTCTTTGAGAGTCAGGTCACTACTGTCTTCTCCTTCACCCCTCCACAGAATTTTTGTAGTCCTTACTTACTCTTTCTTAGAATCTATCGCATCTTTTTCTACTAGTGTTAACCAGGCCCTGTCCCTGTGGTCAGAGGAGATGGATTGCTTTGACTGAATATCAGTTAATTCAAAATTTGCATGAGAGGAGAGTCTCGGCTCATTTATAAAAGACAATGCATTACCCCCACCAGGGATCAGATTCAGTCTTTATTTGGAGTAAGGGGGGAAAATGGTGCCCACACATACACAAACAACCACCGTTGTTCTCCATGAACAGAGATAAATAATATCCAGCCCAAATGAGTCTCTTGCAATATATTCAGAAGTCATCATGTCTATCTAGGACAAAGCCTATACATGAACCACACCATTTTTCACAAGCAATTGAATCTAAAGAGAGTATTAACCAGTCAAATAAACCCTAGTTCATATTCATTTTAATTTGTCTTCTAAAGTTTCACTTAATTGGACATCATAAAAAGTTAAAAATTAACAAGATTTTCCTATTAGAGAGCTTCATGGCAAGTAAAGTGTGCTAGCGAATCAGAAGTAAAGTGAATTAGAAGTAAAGTGAATCAAAGATGAAACAAAAATTCTAGATGATTTTATTCATATGTGATATACAAAGGACCAAGGCAAGGGCCAATGAAAATAAACCCTAAATGTCTGCCCATAAAACTGAGTTTGCCAAATGAAGGGAAGAGGAGATAATAAAGTAGGAACTTAGGCACAGAAGTGGACGGTATTGTACAGTAGCATTTTTCTCGCTTAATCATAGTAATTCTAATAATATCTCAATCAAAAATCAAAACCCAGGGGCAAGAGAGATAGTACAGAGGGTAGAGTGCTTGCCTGGATTCAGCTGACCCAGGTTCAATTACTGGCACCCCATGTGACTCACCAAGCCCACAGGAGTAAGATGTGAGCACAGAATCATGAGTAAGCCCAAGCACCATGATTTTTAGTTCCAACATCCCTACAATTAAAAAAACAGTTACTAAATAAAAATTAAGGTAAAAAATCAAAGTAAAAATATATTTTCCAAAAACTTCAATGATGTGAAATAAAATGATTATTTTTTCCACATTAAAAGATGCCTCTTGTTTTGAATATTTAGACAGAAAGTCAACTTCTGGGTTAGGTACTATAGGATAGTGGTTATTTCATCTGCTCCCACTCTCCCATCTCTGTGTCTGAACAGTTGTCATGGGAAGTAGAACCAACCATTACACTCTGCACATGAACAGAGACACATGAGATTCTATCAAAGATACATTACTTACTCCCAGGAGTAGACCAGAAAAGGAGAAATGAATGAGTGTAGATTTGAAGAGCATTTTCAAAATTCAGTGTTGCAGTATTATTGTTAAGATGTTATATATTAAATAACTAGAACTTCTCACTTTAGGGACAACCCTTTCTCAGGGTGCCTGAAAAAAATGTCTCAGATGTGATTCCTGTATGGTCAGTAAGCAGTAGCTCCTCTAGCTTAATGATGGTAAAAGAAAAAGGGTCCTTGGATCTGTTAGTCTGCAGATGTAGCCTAAGCTTACAGGGCTGAAAGAACAAATTCCTATTGTATTTCCTATTAATACCCTCCATCCTCATGATGTTTTTCTCTCATCTCTGTTAGTCTTTTTTTTTTATTTTGTTTTTGGGCCACACCCGGTGACACTCAGGGGTTACTTCCTAGCTATGCGCTCAGAAATTGCTCCTGGCTTGGGGGACCATATGGGGCGCCAAGGGATCAAACTGAGGTCCATCCTAGGCTAGCACCAGCAAGGCAGACCACTGCTGCTGTTATTCATAGAGCTCACAGAATGGGAAATTGATTCCCATTACCCTAACATGCCACTCCGACCCCTCTGTTAGTCTTTTAAATATGAATGATCATTAATAATTATAAAAGAAGAAAATAGATAAATAAAAAGAAAATAACTATGTCCAGTTAAGTAGTTAAAGGGAAAATATATAAGGAATTAGATGAAATGATAGTGTGACATTTATTATTAAAATAAAAAAGGATTCTAGGGGTCAGAGCAATAGCATAGTGGTAGGGTATTTGTTTTGCATATGGCTGCCCAGGACCTGGATTTGATCCCCAGCATCCCATCTGGTCCCCCCAAGCCAGGAGCAATTTCTGAGTGGCATAGCCAGGAGTAACCTTTAAACATCACTGGGTGTGGCCCCCAAAAAACAAAAATAAAATAAAAAAGATCCTGAAACTAGAAAATAGCAATAAAGAACATTACACAATATACTTAGAAAATAAATGGCGCATCTCTTTCAGACCAGAATTAGGTGCTCAAATGTATTTACGTGGGCTCAACACAATTAGGTTTTGTGTATGTGTATATGTGTGTGTATGTTGAGGGAATATTTTAAACTGGAAAAAATTCATTCTACTATTTTATTACAAGTGTCAAGTATCAGAACATTCTCATGGCATTTGTTGGAACCAAGAACAAGAAATGATTTGGAATCTGGAGCCTGGAGACAGGACATCCAACCTGCTTTCTCTCATTTCTGCTTCTTTTGATCTTTATTTTCAACTTCCTTTCTCTAACATGAGACGAAACACTCCCCACTGCTGGAGAGAAGCAAATTGACTTTCCTGATTCCCAAATTCAAAAATAATTTTGATTATCAAGTACTCACCACTGAATCTATTCATGGTGTGATTGTTATGACTACAGGGACTATGTAAACATTAACCAGGGCAAAGATGAAGTGAATTTTAAAAAGAAAATAAAAAGGTAGGTAAGCAGACAAAACAGCATTTTCTGCACACAAGCTGGATTCCCACTGGTAGTAATCATGACCATCATTCAATGATTGGTGACCAGAGAGAGTTGATGAACAGTAATAAAGCCACATAAATCTGGGTTTCAGAAAATCAGCAAATCTTTGGGAAGTCCACAATGTACTTCTATACCAGAAGTATAGAAAAGTGAAATTTTGCTTCTAACCTCATGAAGCTTAGAGTCTCTGAATAGAGAAAGAGATTTTCACATAACACTACTACAGGCAGATGGCTTAACTAGCAGGCTTTATTGTGTCAATTGATGGTCAGATTCAAGTAATGGAGCCTGGTCAGGAGTGTTGGAAATAGCCCTACAGAATGGGGTAGAAAGAATTCCTGCCTGCAGATCACTTGAATTTATGGTATAGCAAATGGGTCTTCCTCCCAATATTGATATTTCACAAATATTTGGCTGGTGTTTTTTCTAATGCTGTTTCCCCTAAAAACTTAGTGAATTCTCTTTATTCCTTCAGAAAGAAGGATTCATTTGAGTTAGAATTTTGAGAAACTCATAGGAGTTTAATATGGCTACATATTAAAGGACCACTTGTCAACATGCTTTCTCTAGACATTCTAAATCCACAGACCTGGAGTATACCTAGTCTGCATGATATGGAAGACCCAGAAATTACACTTTGAGAAAGACCAAGGTCACAAGTTAGAAGACGCAGGTACAGAGTTCAAGGACTTTCAGAACATCGAGGAGTAAACAGATTCTGGACTGAAATCCACAGCTTACCTATAATGCCTAAATGATTAATGGCTTTAAAAAACAGAATATTTTATCTCTAATTTTGATAAGCAACCATTTTTTCCCAGAGGGTGGAGTAAATAGAATAGAACACAAATGATAGGAATGTTTTATAAATTTGGAGAGAAGCCTCCAGTCTCATATTAATTCACAGAATTGTACACTAAAGATAATTGCATTTACTTTTTTTTTGCTTTAAAATAGTAGTCTGAAAACAAATGCTACTGAAGAAAATGAAAAGAAAGTCCAAGTCATTCTTGAAATAAGAATATTGGATAAACTTTTAATGCAGATGACCCTGCACCAATTGAGTAGCTAAGTGATCCATGATTTTTCTTAACATATCCCCTCATTAAGAGAGAGAGAAGGTAAAAAATATCTTTGAGAACCGATAGAGTCAATGCCATTTCTTTTTCTTTTACTTAATTTTCCAGGTATCTCAGCATGATCTGAATAAATTATGCTGACAATACCATAATATAAATGATAAATCATCGACATTGGTTTAGTGATATATTGCATGAAATGTAAATAATAACCAGAACTGCTAATTGGCTGGCTTCTCAGGAACAAAGCTAGAGCCGCCTGACTCCACCAGTCTGGGCTCACTCATTAAGCATTTCTGCTGGTAAGCTTTTTCTGCTGGTCTGGACAGAAAAGCACAGCTCTCAGGCAAACCTTTGTGTGGAAGTTCTTCTGGCCTGAGTGAGATCATGGTCAGTTCCCACTCTGCTTCTTTGTGTCTTCAGATGCGAGTGAGCAAAAACCCTGCCTCACTTCCACTGTGCAGTTTGAGCCCTATAAGAAGTAACTGGACATAGCAAGGAAACCTCTTTATGTCAATTACATTGCTGATTGTTTTCCTCCAAATCCTTATGACTCATTTTGATTTTATTTTCTTCCCCATCCTTTCTTTCCATTTTTTTTGCTTTGATAACTATTTGATTACAACTTCATTTGATATAAACACAAGCTCTATCTATGTGGTTCTTATTTTGAAAATACCTTCTTAGCGTTAATCTTATATTTATGAAACTTAAAAAATATGTTTTGTTTCATTTTCCCAAACAAATCCTGCTTTCTGACAGGGTTGAGATACTTATCTTCAGTGTTCTTGATGTGTCAAACAATGTCTTGGGGAAAAAAATACCCTGGTGTATATAGTGAACACATTCATTCACTTATCTAAGAGTGTCAGATGTGGATCTGGGTTTTGGGATACTGCCAATGAAAGGTCGTGGATCATGTTTCTTCTCTCTAAGTCTTTTCAGTTTTAGTGAGACCAGGAGACAACCAAAAAGACATCTTGCATTGGGATTGCATTGTAAAACAAGGAAGGTCATGGAACTCCTATGAGGAAGTGACATCATTTCAACCTGTAGACTGGAGGCGCCACTGTATGAAGACATAAGGTAAGGGTGCTTTTAGAAGGGGGAACAGTATGTGTGAAGACCCTGAAGCAAGAGCGGCTCATTGAGTATAAGAGAATAAAAAGAAGAGATATAGAGATTATCTATTTTTTTGCAATGGAATGATTCATATCATTGATCCATTTAGTGCAAGGATGTGATGGTGGAGTGATGCTTAGGGGACCAATAGACCATTCCCAGAAATTCTTGGCCAACTGGGCTGGTGATTTAATGTAATAATATGAGGATGTGATGCTTTTCTATCTTTTAATTTTTCTATTTTTTAAGGTTTTCTCTGACTATGCATCTATATTTGTAGTCTTCCTATAGTGTACTCTGAAATGGTCTGGAGACTGTGTTCTGTTGGGGATTAAATTGGGGTTGACTGCACATCTAGGCACATGCCTTAACCCTTATACTATATCTTTGGCCTCAAAGAAGGGTTTCTTTCTACATCATTGGGGTGTCTGAACAGGCCTCCACCCTCAAGTTCCCATTTCATGTCATATCCTCCATCAACAAAGCTGTGATTTAAGAACCATCTCAATGTACTTTCCACACCCTGCCTATTCCTAGCTTTTTTTTCTTTAGGATTAAAAGTTCCATTCTACACATGCAGTTTTCCTCAGTGTTGTGACCCTCATTCTAGGAGAGGCCTGCCCAGTGTATGTATGATCCAGCTCCAAGAGGTTACTCAAGCTTTCCATGGATATCACCTTTAGGAACTGAGCCTGGAAGATGACTTAAGTGTCCTTTGGTTTTTTGGTCCAACACTTAGAAACCCAGATAAAAGTCCTCTTTTTCAAATGAACTGGCTGGTGTGCTTTTCCCAACATAGATCCTGGCCTGCAGCCCTTTGAACGTCTGCCAGCTAATCCTAAAAACTCACTATCTCTTGGCATATAAGAATGCAATAAATAGAATCCCTGAGGATTGAGAGTGAGCCCATCACTACATTCCCTGGAGAGTTCTCTTAAGTGATTTACAGTGTAGAAGTCTTGAAGTAAAGCTCTCAAGAGTAAGAAAACGACCCTAAATATTCATCTCATAGATAGGCCAATATCTTCCAACAGTTAACTTGAGCTCTAGCCTAGAGTATCCCCCATAGAACTGACCATTAACTGAACAAGGGTGGATTTTACTGTCAAAAACTATAGAGACAGAAACAGTGGACAAGAAGAAGTGCTAGCTGTGTTCTTGCTACTGTCAATTCTATCCCTCCACCTCACCATCATCAAAACCATTTGTGAAGCACTCCATCTACATAAAGCTCCAATTTAGGTCTGGGACAGAGTGCGTTAAGCAGGCAAAAGGTCCTCATCAAAGAGGTGAGGGTCCATCAAGGACAGACAGTAAGAAAGAAAAAGAGCTAGTTAAGGCAGGCATTAAGCCAATGGCAAAGTTACAAAGGATTTGCATTAAATGAAGGAACAAGGGTCAAAAGCTTCAATAGAGACAAGAAGTGGAGAAAGAAGGCCTTCAGTAAGTTGGAAACAATTCCTCCATTTGGACCCCAAAGGCTTACTTATCCAATGGAAAGGCACATCTATTGGATTAAAAGACAAAAGATGAGCCCTCTTTTATTCAATTTTTATGTTAAAAATATAAACCAGACTTCCAGTTTAGAAGCAAGATAGCATACATATACTTCCCTTTAACTGGTCTACAAAAGTAGGCCAGAAACTGCACACTCACCCAAACAGATGCCAAAAGTGAAGATATAAATAGGATTAAAAATACTTGTAAAAATCAATATATAAGGGTCTGAACAATAGTATAGCAGGTAGGATGCTTGCCTTGCAAGTATCAACCACAGATCTGAGTTCAATCTCCATATCACATAACATCTTCCAAGTCTTAAGAAAGTAACCCCAGAGCACAATGCCAGGAATAAACTAAGCATCGCTGAGTTTGGTCCCCAAACTAAAAACAGAAAAAATAGCAAATGATAGCTAATCCAAAACTGCTGTTAAATTTATTTGGTAGGTATATTAAAGTAGCCATCACAAAAAATGCTTCAACAAAGTCTTGTGAAACAAGTAAGAAAATAGAAACAATAAGGTCAACTGAAGTACAAAAATAGCTCAAATTTGTTAAATTGAAAAATATAATGATCAAATGCAAAATCTTTAGCTAAAGAGAGAGTACAGCGGGGAAGTTACTTGTCTTGAATATAACTGACTAGGATTCAGTCCTTGAATCCTAAACTCCTCCAGGAGTAAGGAATAAGCCCTAAGAACTGCCAGGTATGGCTCCCTTGCCTCCTGAAACCCAACTACAATTATGTTTGTAATCACATGTTTAAATAAATTATTAAAAATCATTTTGATAGACATTTTGTGAGTACTTTTAATATCTAATTTCATCAACTTTCAAATGTGTAATTTAATAATTTTAAAAAATTATTAAAAATTATTTAAAAAATAATGGGCTTAATAGAAAATTGAAGATGACCAAGGATAGAAACAACGAATTTAGATAAAAATGGGTAGAATTTCCTCAACTGGAACAATAAAGAGAAAAATAACTTAAGAGTCCCCCAAAAGAGAGATAATAATAATAAATGTACTATTTATATGGTCAGAGTTCCAGAAGACAAAGGAAAAGTTTGGGAACTAGAACAGTATGTAATAAAACTAGTTGAAAATTTCCCAAATATGGTGAAAAGTATAATTCTGAAGATTCATGAAACTAGCAGAATTTTAGCAATCTAGCCAAGTAAAACCACATCGAGACACATAATTAGTTAAAATGCTAAAGCAATAAATACACTAAAAATAAAATTTAAATTGGTCAAAAATAAAATGATAGATACTTGTAAAGAAACACCAATTTAAATGATCACTAATTTCTTAAACTGAAATTATAGATACTAGCAGGAAGTGACCCAATGGTTTTCAAGTGGCGGTAGAAGAAAACTTTCAACCGCAAATCTTGGTTTTGTCTGAGAAAATTCACTCATAAATGAAGAAGAAATAAAGATAATTCTGGACAGATGAACTAACAGAATTTGTTGTTAGCATATTTGACATTTGGGAACAACATAAAAGAAGCTATAAAAGCAGGAAGAAAAGTATACAGTATAGTGAGAGAGGAAACCTCAGTTTCTCCTTGCCAGTAGTTTCGTCTGTCACCCTTGACCTAACACATTCCCCATCCCGAAGTTTCTGGCTAATAATTTTAAACATTCTAATTGGACCATAGAATTTTGCCTCACCAAGGAGGAAAAGATAATGAATAATAGCTAAGGCAAAGGGCCAAACCCAAAGGACTCAAACTGGCCAGACCACTCAGTAGGATGCTTGCATTCTTTGTAAAAGACCCTTGCATTCTTTTACCTATATAAACTTCCACAAAAAGGAACCAATTAAAATTAGTCCTATACTAAGTTCCTCCCCAAGGAGGACCTCCTTCTCCTTTCTCCGCTACTTTCCAATAAACTTTTCTACATTATAACTGAGTCTGAGCATCATTACCAGGAAATCAGGGAGCCATGGATGACCACAGGGACCTGCCATTTCTCCTGCCTTAGTATCACCTAATGCTAACTCAAAAATAATTAAGCACCACTCAGTGCTTGTAGAGAAATTATTTTAAACCCTTAATTCAAAATATAAAAGAAGTTCAGTGATTGAGTAGTCAACTTGTTGCACCTAAGTTAAAGGAGTCAAACATTGAGCTAATGCACTTTTTTATACTAAATAAAAAAAAATAATAAATATAAATAAATTCTGAGGATGTTCACAGAAAGCAAGATAAAATAAACAGTAAAAAAAAAGAAAACCTAAAATATATACTAAAATAACCAACTTAAAACAATATAGCAGAACTTTTTAAGTGGTTCAGATACAAGCACTAAAATGATCAACAGTGTAAATAGAAAGCATGAATCTATAGGCCAGGGGTGGCGAACAAGTTCGACACAAAGAGCCAAAATTTTAAACTGTGAGTGTCAGAGCCACACCATGCAGTGACCTGCCAAAACAGACAAACACTCACACAAAAGCATATCATTTTAACAAAAATATATTAAACACATATTCGCCACCCCTGCATAGGCTGTTAAGATACAAATTTCAAATGTAGCAACTAGATACTAAATAGGTGGAACAAAAGAATGGGCAAAGTATATATCATAGAAACATCAATACAAAAAGAAAAATAACTAACTTGATTAATATCAGATGAAGTAGACTTCTTTTTTTTTTCTTTTGACTATAAGTTTATTTAATAAATAAGAGTGTGATAGATTTTTTTAATTAAAACTTACTTGAATAAAAGCTGTATCACTGTTTTCTTTCAAGACCCATAGACAAGATCTGAAATTACAATAAAGTTTTCTACTGTTTTAGTTCTGCTACTGAAAAGGTGAAATTATGTTTTGGGGGAAAATAATTTGAACAGAAGCACAGTACATAAGTATGTGAAAGTCCAAATTCTATTCCCTGGTTTTAGATCTATTGCTCTCCAATGTCCAACATTTATTCACTAGGAATAGAAATCTGTTTTAATTTTCCTTCCCCTCCCACCTGCAAATGACACTGGGCTAGAGGAATAAAATTCCTGTCTAGTTTAGCCATTCTTTTTTTTTAATTTTATTTTTAATTATGAGAACAAAGATGCAAATAAAGAGGACAAGGTAACGTTACAGTGGAAGGACAATCACCCATAAACAGAATTCTCAGTAGTCCCATCGATGATATCCCAGCCTTGAGCTTTCAGCCAAAGAACATTATGAAAAACAAAATAGAACCCATGTACAATTACTTTGTCCCTGAACTCTCCAAAGATTGTAGTACATACTGTTTCTTAGCAGCACACAATATAATCTAAAGACATAAGACTTACTTTACTCCTTAAACGTTGAAGGCAAAGTACATTTTTATATTTCCATGCATGTGCATATTAGTTTAAGTTAACCTCAAAAGTTTCAGTGGGTTGTTTTTCTTAAGGATTAGAGTCAAGGGAGCATAGTAAAAATGGTGTTAGAGTGGCAATTATTGTTTGCATAGGCCCACCAAAAAATGAGGGACATGGAAAGATAAACCTTGGTCTAAGTACAAGGAGACCCTACCCCTGAAGTTTCCTGGCATAAGACCAACTCTAGGGTCCAGGAAAACTAGATTGTCCAATTCAAGTCATTTTCTGTAGTGCCAATACACCTTTATTTTTCACATAGTCTCTGTTGTTGGTATCATGTTGCTGTAGTAAAGATCCTGGAATCTGCATATCCCATATTGCAGTCAGGATGGCGCAGAGCATCCTGTCATTTCACCTCACACCTAAGGGGCAATAGAGAGAACCCTGTCCTGTAGAGCAGGTCATTGTTGTCAAGTTTTCTCAGTATTAACGGAAGTCTCTTTTGAGCAGGTCGATGTCAGAGCCTTGGTAGTGTCTTCTCTCATAGAGGATTGCTTCCAGATGTTGCTATAAAAAACCTTGGATGTTTCATAGATAGCTTGCCTGGTTCAGGCATGAATGGAGGATGCCCATTCTTCTGAGACCTGTGCCAGGTCATTATATCAATATTCAGGGTGTAAGGTCCCATTGCACTATGAGATTTGTGTGTTCCAACCTCTATTAGATAAGAACTTATCTGTATGTATAATATTTTCCCATTTTAATGTGTCTATGCAAACAAGGATCCATGCCACGTGGCATTATTGGCCCATATGGAGGCCATAGGAACAAGTCCAACAATCACCATGACATAGTTCAATCATAAGCATTAAACCGAGGGACTCTTCCACCAGCATTCCTTATTGGACAGCTCACAAAAAAAAAAGACAAGATAAAAAGTGGATAGAAACGTCACGGTAGATGAATATATAGAGAGATTTATAGCTGTTAAAGAAAATGCACATAAAATATTCAGGGGCCCGGGAGATAGCATGGAGGTAAGGCATTTTCCTTTCATGCAAAAGGTCATTGGTTCAAATCCTGGTGCCCCATATGGTCCCCCGTGCCTGCCAGGAGCAATTTCTGAGCATGGAGCCAGGAGTAACCCCTGAGCACTGCCGGGTGTGACCCAAAAACCAAAATATATATATATTCAAACGACATAAGTGTTCATTTTATGTCCTTTGAAATAGTTTTGGGGTTTTTAAATCCAATGTACAACTTTGGTCTGTGACTAGAAGAGTGTGGTACTGAAGTTAAGAAGGGTAAATGTGGGGTACAGATGGTTGGGAGTGAGAAAGTTAAGGAGTAATAATGAGCTTTGTAGGGGGTGCAATGGGCAGAATCTATTAGGGCAGGAAGTCGGTGTAGGGGTGTGATAAAAGGCAGAGTACA
>PVKC010008504.1:0-27915 GCA_004027635.1 Crocidura indochinensis
GCCTTTTAGCCATTTGTATTTCTTTTTTGTCAAAATGTCTGTTCATTTCTTCTCCCCATTTTTTGATGGTGTTAGATGTTTGCTTCTTGTAAAGTTCTGTCAGTGTCTTGTATATTTTTGATATTAGCCCCTTATCTGATGGGTATTGGGTGAATAGTTTCTCCCACTCAGTGGGTGGCTCTTGTATTCTGGGCACTATTTCCTTTGAGGTGCAGAAGCTTCTCAGCTTAATATAGTCCCATCTATTTTTTCTGCTTTCACTTGTTTGGAGAGTGCTGTTTCCATCTTAAAGAGGCCTTTAGTCTCAATGTCATGGAGTGTTTCGCCTACTTGTTTTTTTATATACTTTATGGTTTCAGGTCTTTAATTCATTTGGATTTTACCTTTGCACATGGTGTTAGCTGGAGGCTAAGTTTGCTTTTTTACAAGTGGCTAACCAGTTGTGCCAACACCACTTATTGAAGAGGCCTTCCCTGTTCTATTTTGGATTTCTTATTCCTTTATCAAAAATTAGGTGACAGTATGTCTAGGGAACATTCTCCTAGTACTGAAGCCTATTTACTGATTTGAGGGTCTGTTTTATTCCAATACTATGCTCTTTTGATAACTATTGCTTTGTAATGCAGTTTAAAGTTGGGGAAAGTAATATCTCCCATATTCCTTTTCCCAAGTATTGCTTTAGCTGTACTTGGATGGGTGTTTATTGTTCCAAACGAATTTCAGAAGTGTTTGATTTATTTCTTTGAAAAATGTCATGGGTATATTTAGAGGGATCGCATTAAATCTGTACAAAGCTTTGGGGAGTATTGCCATTTTAATTATGTTAATCCTGCCAATTGAAGAGCAGGGTATGAACTTCAAATGTCTCCCCAAAAAGAAATGCCCAGGCCCTGATGGATTCATTAATGAATTCTTTCAAATCTTTCCAGAGGAACTAATACCAATTCTGGCCAAACTCTTTCATGAAAGTTGAAAAAACGGAACAATTCTAAACAGCTTCTATGAAGCCAATATCACCTTCATAACAAAACCAGAGATACTGCAAAAAAAGAAAATTACAGACCAATATCCCTGATAAATACAGATGCAAAGATTCTCAATAAAAATCTGGCCAATAGAATTCAATTTCTTATCAAGAAGATCATTCATTATGATCAAGTAGGTTTCATTCGAGGAATGCAAGGATGGTTTAACATTTATAAATCCATCAACATAATACACAACATCAACAACAAGAAAAATAAAAATCACATGATCATATCAATAGATGCAGAGAAAGCATTTAATATGGCCCAACACCCATTCTTGATAAAAACTCTCAGCAAGATGGGAACCTTTCTCAAACTAGTCAAATCCATCTACCATAAGCCAGTGGCAAATATTGTCCTTAATGGAGAAAAACTAAAATATTTCCCTCTAAATTCTGATACAAGACATGGTTGCCCCTCTCACCACTCCTATTCAACATAATACTGGAAGTACTTGCTATAGTGATTAGGCAAGAAAAAGATATCAGGGGAATCCAGATAGAAAAGGAAGAAGTCAAGCTCTCATTGTTCACAGATGACATGATACTATACTTAGAAAACCCTAAAGATTCTATCAAAAATCTTTTAGAAACAATAGATGAATATATCAATGTAGCAGGTTATAAAATTAACACAGAAAAATTAATGGCCTTTTTATACATCAATAATAAGGAAGAAATGGACAGTAAGAAAATAATCCCATTCACATTAGTGTCACACAAACTCAAATACCTTGGAGTCAACTTGAATAAAGATGTGAAGGGCCTATACAAAGAAAACTATAAAACCCAGCTAAAAGAAATGAGAGGATATGCAGAAATAACATTATGTTTTAATGCCCTACTTTTACCAATTATAAAATATCCATTAGTTTCTGTGTCCACAGTGGTTTTGGAAACAAAGGGTAGACACTCTAATTTTACATCTTGGTGCTCATTCATACTAGATACCATATTCTGTGTTTATTATGATAATGTCTCAATAAAATAATTTACCCATTTCCTTTTGCTCATGTCTTCTAGTATGATCTAAATCATATGATCATTCAGACCACTGAAAACAGTCAACGGTGCACTAGACTTGTTACAGGTCTTACTCATCAAGTACATCTTTGCAAATTTCCTCTCTCTCTCTTTCTCTCTCTCTCTCTCTCTCTCGGTCTCTCTCTGTTTCTTTCCTTCTCCTATTTCTTCTTATTCTACATCAACTCAATCTAGGTTAAATAAAACCCATGCTGTCAGTTTCTCTCTAACAAAGGTACCACGATATCTAAGATGCATTGGACAATACTACATAGGGTAACCACCTCTTATAGTCCACATTACTACATTGCTTAGTACTCTAGACATGAAAACTATGTGTATCCTAAAATGCTCCAGCCACTATCTATTCATGAAATATTCATTTCTCAAGGCCAACCCTTGTCAGTGATGAAGTGCTTGGAAACTGAAAAACCTTCCAACTCTGATGCAACTGCCAAATTATTTTATTTTAACTTTCTTTCTTCTTTCTTTCTTTCTTCTTTCTTTCTTCCTTCCTTTCTTTCTTTCTTTCTTTCTTTCTTTTTCTTTCTTTATTTTTGTTTGTATTTGGATCACACTTGGCATCGCTCACGGGTTACTCCTGGCTCTAGGCTCAGAAATCACTCCTGGCAGGCTCAGAGGACCATATGGGATGCAGGGATTCAAACCACCGACCTCCATGCTATCTCTCTGGCCCCTATTTTAACTTATTTCTACTCTACTCATTTTTCTTTTTTCTTTTATCTTGTGTTGTCTCTTTCTCTGTCTCCTAATCTATAACTAAACTATCTTTACATAATTCAACTATTTCTTAAGAGCTCAGACCTATCCTCAGGGTCAGGCCTCTGACAACAACTTAAGAATAGATCACTAATGTCTGTATTTATGTGGGCATGAGTTCATAGACTATGGACTCCCATCTGAGTGCCAACCTATATTGTAAAAAATCCATGCCTAAAGTATATATAGACCTTTTCATATACAATCTCTCCTCCCCCTTCAAAAATCTTTCTATCCTTTCACACACATCATCATCATGATCCTATATCCCTCCTTATTTATCTCTTCACCCTTAGTTCATAACTCATTAGAATGACTTCCTGCCCCAATAATCCATCACCCAGCTCCCAAAGGGAAAAAAACCTCTCAGCCCCACATCTCATGCCCCAGCAAGAAACTGCAATCAACATTCCTGCTGCCTCATGCTGTGTGGCCCTTTTTCTCACCCCTACCCTGCCAAATGTGTACTGTTGCATGATACCAGATTCAGCCCTAGAAGAACCCCACAAGTACTCTATCTGATCCTTTTCTGCAGCAAAGCATTTATCAAACTCAAAAAGATCACAGTGTGTGATGAAAAAGTGCCCTGAATTTCACCCCCCATAAGATGATCTCAAAAGACAACGTGGAAGCATATATTTCCTTTATATGTTTAATATCTCTATTATAATACCTCTATTTTTGCTTATTCTAAAATGTAAGGTAGCCTCTCACGTCACTGTATTTTTCTCCAATTATTATTATAAATTTATTTTTATTTATTTCTTCTATTATATATTATATAATATTCATATATTATTTTGATTTACTTCTTCTATTATTATGACATATAACATATTTTATATATGTGTAAAATATATTATATATCATATATAATTATGTACATATATTTTACATATATGCATAATATATTATATATCACATATAATAAAAGAAATAGATATATAATGTTTACATAATATTATATATTATATAATATTTATATGATAATATATACTATTTATATGATATTATATGTTATATAATATATTATATAATATTTATATATTATACATTATATGATATATATTTATAATATTTATATATTATTTTTATTTATTTCTTCTATTAATATTATATATAATATATTTTACATATAACAAATTATATGTAAAATATATTATATATATTCTTTTTCTCTTTAATTTCACCTGTTTTTGGTTCTGCTTAGTATGAAAACCTATAAGAAAAAGACTTGCCTGGGATAAAAACTCAGATCAAAACCAGGGCACAGAGATTGTGTAGCCTGACATTCTTACCCCCAAATGTACCAGCAATATAACATAGCACCATTCCTTTTTGCAAAGGCACACTAAAAAGGGGGGGGTATTATGTATAGAAACAAGTTCTTACCTAATACGGATAAGAACTCATACATTTTATAATACAGGGGCACCTCCTACCCTGAATATGTGTCATGTGGACCCAATGTAGACTCCTTATGATCAGACAGCAAATGTCCAATCCCAAGCCCGAGAGCCCAGACATAGAACAGACACAGTTCCCTGCTACAGCACCAGGACCAAACTCCCCCTGAGGAATTCCTAATACTGCTCTAGTACCAACTTGTACCACTTTTGATGTGACATCCTGACAAAAAGGAAATAGCAACAACTTGATCTAAAAACAGGTTGTCCTATCTAACGATAATCTGTGCAAAAAGCAAGATCGCTACTACAGATGACTGACCTTGGCAACCATGACTGTGCAGAAATTATCCTGGGACCAATAAGAAAGACTCTACCTAGGCTTCGTCCTAGGATTTGTACCATAACCAAGATCTCTACTTTGACAACTGTGACAAAGCAGTACTTCTGAAAAAATAACAAAGGATTCTATCCTAGGCTTGTTCTAGGATCTTTGTGTGCAAAACCAAGACTAACAATTACAGAAGATTACAACAACAGTGATGGAACAGAACAGTTAGAACCATAAAGAAAGATGTGATCCTAGGTGCCATCCTATGAGTTGTGCAAATACCAAGATCTCCAGTTTGAGGCCCAATTCCATTCAGCTGCAACTGAATGGAAATTTTCTGACACCAAAAAAATTCCTTTCTTATTTCCCCAATATTTACTGTGCCTATGCAAGGAGAAATAAAAAGAAAGAAACACTATTAATTTTATTTGTTGGTTTTGTTATTGTTGTTGTATGTTGCTTGTGTATTCTATGGTTTTTTTTTTTTTGGTGTGTTTTGTTTTGTTTTTATTTCGGACTGCGGTTGAGTGGTTGGTGTCTTTATTGCTGTGGTGCTTTTCAAGATTTTTTAAAATTTTTTAGTTTTGTTGCTATGTTTTTTCCCTTACTTCTCTTAAATTGACATTTATAGCTTCTAAAATACTCCTCCTATTTTTTGCTTGTTTGATTTTTGCCCCATTTCATTATTTTTTTTCTTTCCTTCAAATTGAACCACATAATTTGAACCATCATGTTCTGCCTCACCAAACTGATGGGCTAATAATGGAGGGTACCAAGACTAGACAGTCATATGAACATTAAGTAGAAATTAAAAAATGATCAAACTTAAATACCAAATCCAAAGCTAATGACAACAGAATCGACACCCAATCTACAGCATGCTAGACACAGAGGGGATCACTTATTCTAGCAACCTGGGGGGTAAAGGAAGGGGATATAGAATGCATGCTTGGAACAGGGGTGGAGGGAGGACAACATTGGTAGTGGAAATGCCCCTGATTCAATGTCACTATGTCACTAAAAATGTCACTAAAAAAATTACTGTGAAAGATTTGCAATCTCTCTTTTCTGCCTCTTTTCTGCTGAGCCGGCTCTGAACAACAAGGAACCTCTCCAGGACCCGCACCCAAAAAGTGCGGCCTCGCTTACCTTGTAACCCCTGAATTCCATTACTGCACATTGTAAAGGCAAAAAAAAAATATTATGTATTACATTCTGGGGAATTGAGGGACAAAGTAATTGTACCTGGGTTCTGTTTTATTTTTCTTAATGTTCTTTGGCTGAAAGTTCAAAGTTAAGATATCAGCAAGGGGACTTCTGAGAATTCTATTTATGGGTGATTGTCCATCCACTGTAACTTTACCTTGTCCTCTTTCTTTGCATCTTTGTTCTCATAATTAAAAATAAGAAATTAATTAAAAATGATTTGCAATCTACTTTGATCAAAATAAAAATAGAAAAAAAGATTCTTTGGGCTGTGAAAAGAAGCGTCTATAGAGCCTGTAGTTATTCCCATAACAGTATGCTTCAAGGTCGGAGAAACCCTGTATCTTTTAGGCCAAGGGACTTCCCTTTCTAATTTCTCCAATAATTACTGTGCCTATGCAAAGTAAAACAAAAATAATCTTGCCACACCAGCCCTCCTTCCTTTATTATTTTATTTCTTTTTTATTTTTATTTTTTCTTTCAGTCTTGTGGTTATTGTTCAGTTGTTATATTTGTTGTTGTGTTACTTTTTGTAGTTACTGGTTTGGGTCTTTTGTTTGATTTTTGTTTCTTTTTATTTGGTTGTTGCGGTTGGTTTTTTTTGTGTGTGTGTGAGTTTTTGGGGTTTTTTTGCACTTTTTGTTATGATTTTCTTCCTTTTTTCATTATTCTTTTTAAATTAATATTTATAACCTCTAGATGAACTCCTCCCATTTTTGTTTGTTTGTTTGTTTTTTCATTTTCTTTTCTTTTTTTTAAACAGAACCACATAAATTGAATCATCTTGTTGTACCTCACAAATTGAGGGTGAGGGAATGGATGGTACCAGAAACAAACAGTCATAAACATTGAGTCAAAATAAAAATTATCAGACTTAAACACCAAACCCAAAGTTAACGACAAAAGAATTAATATCCAATCTTCAACAAGCTATACAAAGAGGAGGACCAGTTATACTAGCAGTCTGGGTGGCCAAGGAAGGGATGCTGGGAACAGGATTGGTGGGAGGAACAACACTGGTGGTGGGAATACCCCTGATTCAATATCACTATGTACCTTAATTATTACTGTGGAAGACTTGTAATTTACATTGGTCACAATACAAATTATTAAAAAAAAAACAGATGTCATCAGGCTTGGTTCCATTGAGGCTGTGAGGAAAGAATTTTTTATTAGTCTCTTCCCATCTTCTCCCTATGTTTTACAGCACTTTCTTTTTTGTATATCTTTAGCTACATATCCCCCCAATTTTATGAATACATTAGATAAGGAATCACTCAGGATTCCAGATTATTTATTGTTATCTTTGAAAACTCACCTTTATCTGCATATGCAGAGGAACTAGAAGCTAAAACTTTAACAAAGAGAGATAATGGAATATAATTAAATCTGTAAGACATTTTTAAAAAGCAAGAATAATAATTCTGGATGTTAATAATTGATTTATTGACATTATAGCAATCTCAACATTTAGTATTTTCAAAAACAGTGTTATAGGTCAAAATAATCTCAAACAATTAAATGAAGTCATATAATACTAAATACAGATTATTAAACAAGAATTTTCGATGTGCTGAGAGACTTATTTAATATTAATTTTTATAAAGTATAGCTACTCAAAGATAAAAATGTCATGTGTAGATACATTTAAAATTAAATGTAAATATATTTAAGCAGCTCTTACTTTCATTATAATCAGCCTTTTAAACATACTACTGGAAATTAGTACATTTGTAAAAATTGGTGTGCTAGGTTTTGTTTTTTATTTTTTATGTTATTTTTTTAGTTTTTAAAAGTTTCTTTTATTAGGCACTTTAGTTCATAATACTGTTAATGATAGGGTTTCATGCACAACATATTTTTGCACCACACCTTCTACTACTGGTCAGAATTCTCTCCCCATCCACACTTTCCCAGAACTTAGATACTTCCCAGAAATTCAGATCCACAATTTATGTGAGCAAGAAAAAACACCAGAGAAAATAATACTGATCGAAGAACCTTTGTTTATTGGGGATATAAATACAATAGGCATTCCTCTCCTAAGTGAATCTTCCTGAAGATTCATTCCTCAAGTTTGACATTAACTTGGCCCTCTAGTTTCAAATTAAGTTATCAGAGAGACTTAAAATTGTATGTGTTAGGGTACAAAGACTCAGTCTTGGCTACCTCAGGGTCATCTTCTAAGCACAATATATAAATGTTTTTGGTATGGAGATAGTTATATATGTGTGTATATTTATGTTGGCTCAAATTGGATAGAATACTGAAAACATCAAGATCAAAAAGGGAAATTAAATTCAAGGGAGCATCCTTAAGATTTACAGCAGACATGTCACAAGAAACTCTCAAGGCCAGAAGACAGTGGTGGGATATTGTGACAAGAATGAATTAAATAAATGCTTCACCTAGAATACTGCACCCAGCCTGACTCATGTTCAGGTTTGAAGAAAAGATGCATAGTTTGACAAATAAGTAACACCTCAAAATCTTTACAAATGCAAAAGTAGCTTTAAAAGAAAAGCTGAAAGGTCTACTTTAGGACAAGACAGACCTACAAACACACCAAACTTATATACAAAGATGAAATTAAATCTCATGACACTCATCTCCTTCAACTTAATGAACTAAATGTACTAATTAAGAAACATAAAGTAGCTGAATGGATCATAAAGCTGAATCCAACTTTCTGCTGCCGACAAGAAACAAACCTGAACAGTCAGAACAAACATAGACTCAAAGTCTGGAGGAAAATCATCCAAGCAAACAACACCATTAAAAAAAGGTTGTGTGGCAATATTAAAATAAGATGACATAAACTTTAAACTCAAAAAGTTGTAAGGGACAAAGATGGAAACTTCAAGAGATATGTGCAACAGGAAGAAATCATGCTACTAAAATTATATGCACCCAATGAGAAACCAGCAAAATATCTAACACAATTACTGACAAATTTATAAGAGGATATCAATAATAACACAATAATTGCTGGAGATCTCAACCTGCCCTCTCAACACTTGATAGGTAAACAAGACTGAAACCAAAAAAATGCTACTAACCCTGAAAAGAGAAATGGAACAAAGAGGCCTAGTAGATATACATAGGACACTCCATTTCCAGAAACCTGGATAAACATTCTGCTCCAATGTACATAAGTAATTCTCCAGAATAGATCACATGCTGACACATAAACATACCTACAAAAATCAAGAGGATACAAATTGTGCAGGCTAATTTATGAATTATGCTTTTCGGGGGGTTTCGGGCCACACCCATTTGATGTTCAAGGGTTACTCCTGACTAAGTGCTCAGAAATTGCCCCTGGCTTGGGGGGACCATATGGGACACCAGGGGATCGAACTGCGGTCCATGTTCTTTCCTTGGCTAGCGCTTGCAAGGCAGACACCTTACCTCTAGTACCACCTCGCCAGCCCCATGAATTATGCATAATTAGAAATGAACTACAAAGGGACACAGAAGAAAAACTTTAACAACTGGAAATTAAACAGCCTACTACAGAACAACCAGTGGGTTCAAGATGAAATCAAATAGAAAATCAAAACTTTCTTGGAAACAAAGGACAATGAAGACACAAACTATCAAAACCTATGGTATACAGCAAAAGCAGTACTGAGAGGAAAATGTATAGCTTTGCAAGTACATAAGAGGAAAGAAAAAGGGCATATCTGTATAGCTTAATGACACAGCTTATAAAATTAGAAAATGATCAACAAAAGGAACCAAAAATAGGTAGGCAGAAGGAAATAAGAAAGCTTAGAGCAAAAAACAATGAAGTAGAAAAAAACAATATGAAAGATCAAAGAAAGCAGAAGGTGGTCTTTGAAAAAATAATATTTATAGACCAATGGCAAAACTCACAAAGAAAGAGAGAAATAAACTTGATAACTCATATTAGAAATGAAAAGAGAGAGAGAGTACTACAGACATTGCAGAGATGCGTAGGGTAATCAGAGACTAATTTGAGAAACTCTATAATACCATCAACTATGAGAACCTGGAAGAAATAGATAAATTCTTGCACTATTTTAATTTTCTACAATTGAATAAGTAAGATGTTATATAAACACCCCCATCACTATTGAGAAAATTAAAACATTAATCAAATATTGGCCCCAAAACAAAAGCCCTAACCCATATTGATTTACTAATGAATTCTTCCAAAACTTCAAGAGGAACTACTTCCAATCCTTGCCAGGCTTTCATAAAATTGAAAAAATGGAAAAACTTTCAAATAGTTTCTATGAAGACAACATCACCTTGATACAAAAATTAGACATAGATGCTGCCAAAAGAGAAAATTACAGACCAATATCCTTGATGAACACAAATGCAAAGGTACTCAACAAAGTCCTGGCAAATAGGATCCAATAATTTATCAAGAAAATCATTCACTATGAACAAGTAGATTTCATCCCAGGAATGCAATGATGGCTCAGCATCAGTAAATCTATCAAAATAATAAATAACATCTATGTCAAGAAAAATAGAAACTACATGATCATATCAATATATGCAGAAAAAGCATTTAAGGTCCAACATGCATTCTTAATTAAAAAAAAACTCTCAGAAAGTGGGAATGAAAGGAACTTTTTTCAATATAGTTAAGGCCATCTACCACAAGCAAACAGCAAAATAAATTTATCAAGGACATCGAGATAGGAAAGGAAGAAGTCAAGCTTTTACTGTTTGCAGATGAGATGATACTATATATAGAAAAACCTAAAGAATCTAACAAAAAGCTTCTAGAAACAATATACTCATATAGTAATGTGGCAGGCTACATAATTAACACACAAAAATTAATGGCCTTTTTACACATTAATGATAGGGAAGAAATAGACATTAAGAAAACAACCACATTAGTGTCACACAAACTCAAATATCTAGGAGTCAATTTTACTAAAGAAGTGAAGGACCTATACAAAGAAAACTATAAAACCTTGCTTCAAGAAATAAGAGAGGATACTTGACACTGGAAACACATACCCTGCTCATAGATGGGCAGGATTAACATTATTAAAATGGCAGTACTTCCCAAAGCTTTATACAGATTTAGTGCATTCCTCTACAGATACCCATGGCATTCTTCAAAGTGGATAAAGCATTTCTAAAATTCATCTGAAACAATAAACAGAAACTAATAGCTAAAGCAATCCTTGGGGCATGGGGGGGAACACGGAAGCATCACTTTCCCCAATTTTAAATTGTAGTTACACAATGATAGTTATCGAACCAGCATGGTATTGAAATAAAGACAGATCCTCAGATCAGTGGATTAGGATTGGATACTCAGAGAATGTTCCCCAATTAAGATTAATTAATTTATTAGGTGATTAAGACAATCACTTAATCATTAATAAAGGGGAAGAAATCCTAAATGGAGCAAGGAAAGCCTCTTCAACAAGTGGTGTTGGCACAACAGTTTAGCCACTTGCAAAAAAGTAAAGTCAGACATCCAGCTAACACCATGTATGAAGTTAAAATCCAAATGGATTAGAGACATTGATATCAGACCTGAAACCATAAGGTATATAGAACAACATGTAGGTAAAATACTTCATGACACGGAGACCAAAGGCATCTTTAAGGAGGAAACAGCACTCTCCAAACGAGTGAAAGCAGAGATAAACAGATGAGAATATTTTAAGCTGTGAAGCTTCTGCACCTCAAAGGAAATACTGCCTAAGATATAAGAGCCACCCACTGAATGGGAGAAATTATTCACCCAATACCCATCAGATAAGGGGCTAATATCCAAAATTCACAAGGCACTGACAAAACTTTATAAGAAAAAAACATCTAATCCCATCAAAAGATGGGGAGAAAAAATGAACAAACACTTTGTCAAAGAAATACTAATGGTCAAAAGCACATAAAAAAAAAACTCCACATCACTAGTCATCAGGGAGATGCATGTCAAAACAAATTTGAGGTTCCATCTTACACCACAAAGATTAACACACTTCTCAAAAAAGGAGAGCAAGCAACTCTGGCAGGGATGTGGTAAGAAAGGAATTCTTATTCACTGCTGGTGGGAATGCCATCTACTTCTGCCTTTATAAAAAACAATATGGAGATTCCTCAAATTTATGCAGCTATACCACTCCCAGGGATATACCCTCGGAACAAAAAATATATAATTCAAAAATTCCTTCTTCACACCAATATTCATGCAACACTATTTACAATAGCCATACTTTAGAAACAACCATGATGACCTTCAACAGATGAAGGACTAAAGAAACTGTGGTATATATCTACGATGGAATATTATGCAGCATCAGGAGAGATGAACTCATGAAATTCTTCTAACATGGATGCACATATAATCTATTATGCTGAGTGAAATAAGTCAGAGGGAGAGAGATAGATACAGAATTGCATCACTCATCTACGGGTTTTAAGAAAAATAGGGGCCTGAGAAATAGCACAGTGAAGTTTGCCTTGCAAGCAGCTGATCCAGGACCTAACGTGGTTAGTTCGAATACTGGTGTCCCTTATGGTCCCCTGTGCCTACCAGGAGCTATTTCTGAGCAGATAGCCAGGAGTCACCCCTGAGCACCGCCGGGTGTGTTCCAAAAATAATATGGGGCCGATGAGGTAGCGCTAGATGTAAGGTGCCTGCCTTGCAAGCACTAGCCAAGAAAGGACCACGGTTTGATTCCCCAGTGTCCCAAATGGTCCCCCCCCCCAAGCCAGGGGCAGTTTCTGAGCACTTATCCAGGAGTAACCCCTGAGCATCAAATGGGTATGGCTGGAAAAAAAGAGAAAGAAAAAATTTAAAAAAAAGAAAATATATTTTTGTAATAATTCTCAGAGACAATAGAGTTCGGGCTGGAAGGTCCAATTCCCAATATGAAGCTCACCACTACACTGACAACTAACATAATAATGTGAATGAATGAAGGAAGTAGGATGCCTGTCTGAAATATAGGCGGGGTTGGGAGAAGGTGCAAGTTTTGGGGCATTGGTGATGGGAATATTGCACTGGTGAATGGGGTATTCTTTAAATAACAGAACCCCAATTACAATCATATTTGTAATCAAATCATATAAAGATATTTAAAGAAAGAAATTAAAGTTACTGATATTTTTTATTTTTCTTAAATTATAGTCTTAGAAAGTGCAACATTTTTTTCATTTTTTACAATTTTAAATATTTTACAACATTTTTGTTGGCCTAACCGTCTAGATTTGGGTCATTAGTTACTTGCAGCTTTGTAAAACTAATACCGTCTTCTAGCTCTATTTTACGTATTTAATATCAGTTTTTTTCTCAGGTATATAAAATATTGATAAATTAGAATACAAACTTGCATAGAGGTTGGATGTGAGGAAGCTGTTGATACATGGCCGGTTTAATGAAGTCATGAAAATCAAATTGCAATGTTTCGAGGGGATGAATAAAAGAGAAGATACTGAAAGGATTGAAAGACAACTTGCAACCATGATTTGGGGAAGAGAAATAGAAAATTTTTTGCCTGTGAGAACAAAAAAATCAAATGGAGAGTACTTTGTAGTTAAGGTAAGTAAAAGAAGTTAGTTACAGTGCACAAATCCACATTTAGAATATAAACTCATGTTGACAATTCAGGAAAAAATGCACATTGAAGACAGTACTTTTTCAAAAAGATAATAAACTCGACCCTCTCTCTGTCTACAATATTTAGATTTCATATGCAAAACATTATTTTGTTTTGTTTTAGGGCCACACCCAGTAACACTCGGGGGTTACACCTGGCTATGTGCTCAGAAATTGCTCGGGATGATGAATCCAAATCTTACTCCTGGTGGACTTGTGGTGAGTGTTGGACTGCTCCCCTCCCACCCCCGACTGTGAGTGTACACCTCTGTGCCTGGGACCTGTGGACCCATGGTGAGCTCGAGACTGCTCCTATCCCCCACCCACACCCCCCCGACCGTGAGTGCACACCCATGTGTCACCTGGGACGTGTAGACCTGTGGTGAGCTTGGGACTATTCCCTCCCCTCACCAACAGTGAGTGAGTACCCTGTGCTGCTTGGGACCTGTGGACCTATGGAGAGCTTGGGATTGTTCCCCCTCCACTTCCCAGTGACCCTGAGTGTGAGCCCCTCTGCCTGGGAACAGCTAGAGACAGCCTGCCCCTCCCCCAGACCATAAAATGTGCGAATGCCCCAGATAGTCAAACTTTCATCACATAGGCCTAGTTAGCATAGACTTAACAGTCAATTTCCCCAGAATTCACAGCCCATAAAACAGAATAGCAAAACACTGAAGCATCTTGTAATATCCCTATCATACTTAGACAAAATACTTGGCTAATAAAAATAAAATCTAAATTAAGTATACCCTCAAGTATCTCTAATACAATCAGTACAGCAGACTGTACTGTACAGCAGACAGCTTATTAAACAATAAGAAAACTCAACATTGAAAACCACTAGATGTAAAGAAATATGGGTAAACTAAGGAAGACACTAGCAGCTGGGGAAACAGAGAAATCCTATTAAGGTTCTAAGTCCACCAAAACACACAAACCCAATATATGAGAATCTAAAAGCAACAATGAATGCCCTAGCAATGGAAATCCTAATCACTAACCTGTGAGATTAAGAAATCCATAGAAAAACAATTCAGCAAAATCAAAGAATAACTTTTATAATAGATGAAAGAATCTATACAATTGTAACTAAGGGAAATAAGAAACATGTTAACAAGCCATAATAGCAGAATTGCAAACAACAATAGAGGAACTTGAGGAAAACTACAAACAATGACAAAGAACTCAATAACAAAGCAAGAGATGAAACATTGGAAGAAAAAGTTAGATACCTAATGAACAAAGATAAAAGAAGTAACCTACGAATTGTCAGAATTCCAAAAAGGAAGGAAAAGGGGAAAGGAGGAGAACAAGTAGTAAAAGAATTAATAGCAGAGTATTTTCCCACCCTTTGGAAAGAGACACCAGTATAATTCCAGAAGGCAAAAACTTTGTCCCTAATAAAATACACCTGAACAAACCAACACCAAGACATATAGTAATCCAACTGACAAAACAAAGAGAAAGACGAATTCTTTAAAACAATGCAGGGGTCTCAAACTTGTGACCCACGGCCGCAAATAGCCCTCTGTACAACATTTTGTGACCCTGCCCTAGAGGAATCTTTTTTTGTTTTGTTTTGTTTTGTTTTAGTTGTTTGGGTCACACCCCCCAACGTTCAAGGCTTACTACTGACTTTGCACTCAAGGATCACCACAACTTTGCCTCCTGCAGCCCGCAGGTAAATTGAGTTTGAGACCCCTGCAAGGTAAAGAAGACCCCTCAAATACAAGGGGAGGGATGTAAGAATAAAACCAGACCTCCCATTAGATACAATTCAAGCAAAAAAGACAGTGGAGTGACATATTTAAACTACTAAATGAAAGAAACTTCCAACCTAGAGTATACTATCAAGAAAAACTCTCATATTTAAGGAAAGGAGAACTAAAAACATTCTTAGACAAAAAAGAACTCAAGCTATTTGCACTAACCAAACTATCTCTAAATGAACTCCTCAAACACCCAATTGAAACAACAACCACTCTACTCAATACAATAGTACAACAACCCTATTTGGCAATAATCTTCTTAAATGTCAATGGGTTAAATTCCCTCTTTTAAAAGACACAGCGTGGAGGGATGGATCAGAAAACAAAACCAGATATCTGCTGCCTCCAAGAACAAGACAGGCACAGGCTTAGAATTAAAGGAGGGAAATCAATTATTCAATCCAATGGAAAACATACAAAAAAAAAAAGCTGGGACAGCCATTCTTCCATTTTTTTTGTTTTTGTTTTTGGGCCATACCCAGTGATGCTCAGGGGTTACTCCTGGCTATGTGCTCAGAAGTCGCTCCTGACTTGGGGACCATATGGGAAACTGGGGGATCGAACCGCAGTCCGTTCCTAGGCTAGCGCAGGCAAGGCAGGCACTTTACCTCCAGCGCCACCGCCCGGACATTTTTGGGACAGTCATTCTTATATCAGACCAAATTGCATTCAACCTTAAGAAAGTGATCAGAAACCAAGAGGTTCACTACCTACTGATCAGGGGAACATTAGACCAAGAAGTACTAACGCTGATTAATATTTATGTGCTGACTGAAGAGCCAGCAAAATATGTAAGGCATATGCTCACAAATCTAGAGAAACATGTGGAAGAAAATGTGATAGTAGTAGGGAATTTCAATTCTCCACTATCACCACTAGACAGATCCACCAGGCAGAAAAACTAGCAAAGACATAAGAGCCCTTCATGAGAAATTAGAGGAAATAGGACTAATGAACCTATACTGGGCTCTCCACCTGAAGAAAGTAGAATAAAAAGATTCCTTGAGATGAATGATAATGAAAAGAAAAAATGTCAAAATCTGTGGGACACAGCAAAAGCAGTAATTAGGGAGAAACTCATAGCAATACATGCCTATGTCATGAGAGGAAAATGACTAAATCAATAGTTTACAAGGACACGTAAAGGATCTGGGAAAAACAACAACAAACAAATCCAAAAAGAACCAGAAGAATAGAAATAATAAAAAACCATAGCAGAAATAAACAACATAGAAACAAAGAAAACAATACAAAAAAATCAATGAGACCAAGAGCTGGTTTTTTGAAAAAGTAAACAAGATAGACAAACAGCTGGCAAGACTCATCAAGAAAAAAAAGGGGGGGGGAACACCCAAATAAATAGAATCACAAATGAAAGGGGAGAAATTACAACAAAAGCCCAAGAAATCCAACACATCATGAGGACTTATTCTGAACAATACTCAGTTATGCTAGAGAACCCTCAAGAAACCTGGAGATTTCTGGAAAAATATCCCCTGAGACTGAATAAAGAGAATGTAGAAAGCCTAAACAGTTCAATCACATCTGAAATTGAAATAGTAATTAAGAAACTTCCCCAAAACAAATTTTATCAAATACTCCAAGAAGAATTACAACCACTGATTCTCAGGCTTTTCCAAAATATTGAAAAGAAAATAATTCTTCCTAACTCCTTTTACAAGCTGAATATCACACTTATTCCCAAAGTCAGTAAAGATACTGCCAAGAAAGAGAACTACAGACCAATCTCACTAATGAACATAGATGCAAAAATCCTCATCAACATCTTAGCAAACCTATTTTAACAGTACATCAAAAAGATTATACACCATGACCAAGTAGGTTTCAACCCAGGGATGCAAGGATGGTACAACATACCCAAATTAATCAACATCATACACCACATCAACAAGAAGAAAGACAAAAACCATTGATCATATCACTCAACACAGAGAAGACATTTGACAAAATTTAACACCCATTCATGCTGAAAAACTCAGCAAAAATGGGCTGAAAGGAATGTTCCTCAAGATAGTTACAGCTGTCTATAAAAAGCCCACAGCCAACGTCATCCTCAATGGCAAAAAAAAAAAATGAAAACGTTTCCACTAAGGTCAGGAATGAGTCAAGGCTGCCCACTTTCCCCACTCTTATTCAACAGTTTTAGAAGTAATAGCAATTGCTATCAGACAGGAGAAGGGAATTCAAGGAATCCAGATAGGGAGAGAGAAAGTCAAATTATCTCTGTTTACAGATGATATCATGATATACATAGAAAACCCTAAAAAATACACAGCATAACACTTAGAAACAATAAATCAATACAAAAAAGTAACTGGCTACAAAATGAATACTCAAAAAAACAATAACATTCCTCTATACAAATAACAAAGTGGAGGAAAAAGACATTAAGGATTCATTCCATTTAAAACAGTGTCTAAAAATAGCAAGTACATAGGAATCAACTGGACAAGAGAAGTGAAAGACCTCTACCATGAAAACTTCAAAATGCTCCAGAAAGAAATTGAAGAGGACCTAAGGATGTGGAAGAACATTCCCTGCTCATGGACAGGAAGAATCAACATAATCAAAATGACTATCCTACCTAAATTACTATGTAGATTCAATGCAATCCCTGTCCAAATTCAGACACCATTTTTTAAGGAACTAGAATAATCAATTATAACGATTATTTGGAACCACAAAATGCCTAGGTTAGCCAAATCCTTACTGAAAACAAGAAACTGGGTGGCATTTCTTTACTTAACCTGAAACTCCATTATAATGCTGTAGTCATCAAAATAGCATGATACTGGAGCAAAGAACAGAGTATCAGACCAGTGGGTTAGAACAGAATATTCACAGATATACCTACAAGTATACGGTCAACTGATATTTGACAAAGGATCCAAAACCTGAAATGGAACAAAAGCAGTCTCTTCAACAAATGGTATTGGAACAACCTGTAAGAAACTAAAGATTAATCCATACCTCACACCTTACACAAAAATGAACTCAAAATGGATTAAAAACCTGAAAATCAATCCTGAATCTTTATAGTTCATTGAAGGACAAATAGGCAGACCACTACAAGACTTATACTTCAAAAGAGTCTTTGATGATGTAATGTCAATGACAAGAGTAATAGCATCAAACTTAAACAAATGGGACTACATGAAATGAAACACTGGCTAAAATTAAAAGATAGTTAACAGAATGGGAAAAAATTTTTACACTTGGCACATCAGACAAAGGATTGACATCTAGGATATATCTAGTATATCTAGAATATACTCAGAAAAGTGAGCCCCACAAAACCCAATAAGGTCAGAGAAAGATGGGGAGAAAGAAATGAATTTTCACTTCTCCAAGGAAGAGCAACAAATGGCCAAAAGACACATAATAACATGTTCACCAACATTCATCATTAGAGAAGTCCAAATCAAGACAACAATGAAGTAACACCTAACACCAGTGAGGATGACACATATCAAAAATAATGGGATCAATCTCTGTTGGTGAAGATGTGGTAAGAAAGGATCTCTCATCCACTGCTGGTGGGAATGCTGCCTGTTACATCCCCTATGGAAATCTGTATGAAGGATGCTTAATAAACTCAGAATTGAGATGCCATATAATCCTGCAATTGCACTACTGAGTATCCACCCAAGACGAAAGAATATTCATCCCAAAGTATGTATGCATCTCACTATTCAGCGTTGTACTATAGCTAAGAATTGGAACCAACCTCGATGCCAAAATACAGATGAATGAATTATGAAGATGTGGATTTATACACAATGGAATACTACACGGCATTTAGAAATGATACAATCATAGATTTTGCAGCAACATGAATCAATCTTTAAAATATGTTAAATGAAGTAAGACAGAAGAAGGATAAATACAAAATGATAGCACTTCTTTGAGGTATTATAACACATACCACATCGACAAACAGTAATCCATGAACAAATACAAGGGTCGAAAGGATAAAAACCCCAAACACCATAGGTGCCAGCATATAATGACAAGATGTGTCCAAATGAAGTAGAAGGGGTACAACACAAAGAAGCAAATACCCATTACAATCTAAAGAAAGCAACAAATATGAAAGCAGCAGTTTTGGGTGAAAAGGTACGTAATCAACTTCTAACCACAAAGGTCTATTATAATGTGCTAAAATATTTATCCAAAGATCCAGGTGCAGAATATAATGGGAAGCCTGGACTCTTGCTGCAGTGATTACTAACTGATGTTTTAATGCCTTAATTTTACCAAGTAAAAAATAACCCTTCAGCTTCTTTGTCCACAGAGGACCTTCGAAACAAAGGGTGGCCCATAAAAACCAAACCAAATAAACAAAGAAAAACAGTGAATAGGATACAAAGACTACCCTCAGAATGGGAAAAACTATTCACACAGTACCCATCAGAGAAGGGGTTAATACTTTAGATATACAAGCTAAGCTCTAGCTTAGCAAGAAGGGAAAAATATCTAACCCCATCTAAAAATGGGGAGAAGAAATAAACAATGACAAGAGTAATAGCATCAAACTTAAACAAATGCACTACATGAAACGAAGTGCTTATTTTGTCAGGCAAAAGAAACACTGGCTAAAATTAAAAGACAGCTAATAATAAGCACCTCTCACCCACTGGAAGAACAAATGTAATTATCAGTGTTTCAACTAAACATGTGTTGAGACCGCATTATCTTTCTGGAGAATGCTGAGGGAAAGTTTGGTGGTTGCACACTGAAGAAATTCCAACTCTGCTGGTACTACCATGAACAGTTAAAGAAAATATTACGAGGTAGCATTTCATGCCACAGAGATTGGCATATCACACAAAAAAGAACAATTAGTGCTGGCAAGGATATGGGCAGAAATGAACTCTCATTCACTGAAAAATGAAGTGATGAGATTTTCCTATACATTAGGTGAACATGGAAACTATTATTCTCAGTGAAATAAATCAGAGGGGAAGAGATAGACACAGAATAGTCCCACTCATCTGTGTAATTTAAGAAAAATAAAATACAGTATGGTAATAATACCCAGAGACAATAGAGATGAGCGCTCTAAGAACTGACCCATGAAAAGAAGCTTACCACAAAGAGCTATGAGTGCTGTTAGAGATATAACTACACTATCAACTATCATACTAATAGTAGTGGACAAGAGAAATAGAATGCCTGTCTCGAATACAGACAAGGGGTTGGGGGAAGGAGATAGGGCCATTGATGTATTGATGTTGAGAAGAGGAGTTTAGTTTTAATTTTGGGGCCACAGCCGATGATGCTCAAGGGTTACTCCTCACTATGCAATCAGAAATTGCTTCTGGCTTGGGGGATGATATGGAATGCCAGGAGATCAAACTGCAGTCCATCCTAGGTTAGCACATGCAAGGCAGATGCCTTACTGCTTATACCACAACTCCGGCCACCTACAAACATGTTAGTAATCATGGTGCTTAAATATATTATAAAAGAAAGAAATTGGAAGTTTGAGATTATGCAGGCTCTAAAAATTCAAAATATAAGTTAAGAAAATGTTTCCATTGCCATGAAATCTTCCTAAGTGGAAATCGCGAGGGCATTCTGAATTATATTCATAGAAATAAAATACATATTTTAGAGATTCAAGAGGTGGAAGATGATGAAACACAAAGCTGACTGTGAACTGGAATGATGACAGCTTTACTAAATATATCCAAGTTGTGAAGGTGACTAATGACATGGAGCAGGCAATCTTAAATTGTTTTTACTCGGGGCCAGAGAGATAGCATGGAGGTAAGGTGTTTGCCTTGCATGCAGAAGGATGGTGATTCTAATTCTGGCATCCCACATGGTCCTCCGAGCATGCCAGTAGCGATTTCTGAGCCTGGAGCCAGAAGTGACCCCTGAGCACTGCTAGGTGTGACCCCAAAACCAAAAAAAATGTTTTAACTAATAAAATACAAAAATGTATGTTCATTGCAGAACATTAAGACTGAAGTACACATAACACATTTTCTTTGGAGAATATGTCAGTACATAATTTGTCAAAAATTAAATCAAATAAAGCACTTAGCACAGTGCTAGACACATGGTGATGGCCATTAACTAACAATGTACTGACTGCTACTATTGGTAGTAGCAGACTGGCAATGATTACCTTATTGACTTGCTTTACTTATTTCTATATTTACATATTAAAATTTTAGAAATATTTTTTTAAAAAAACATGCCTCTCTCTTTGCCTTTCTCACTGTACAAATTTCTTGTCAATTGGCTCCAGGGAAGAACTCCTATCAATGTCATCTCCCAAGGTCCAACCTATATGAAAATTAATTTTTCCTTCATTTGTATTTCCATAATACTTAGTACATAATTACATCATAGTGCTTAGCACATTGTGTAAGGCAGGCCCACAACTTTGAAAAAACAAGAAATTTGAAAAAAATGTTGGCAGTCCCCAACTTTGGTTTTGAGCCTTTGAGCTTTTCAGATCTTAGTTACTGGACTTTCAGTTCCCTGTGCCTGCTACAGGCTATGAACTCAGTATAGCATACCAAACTCAGCTGAATTATCTGGAAAATTATCTGAAAACTTCATTTCCCAATAATGCCAGATATATGAAGTGTGACTGATGAGCAACACCTCCTATATAGAATTTGAGACTGGCAGACTAATATGAAGACTAAGTGAAAGCAAGCATTTTTCCAAGAAAAATAGAGCTTTAGATAAATCTCAGAGCACTCATTTTACACATTAAAATGATTAAGGATAAATGGTTGAAGTGAGAAAAACTATGTGAATAATATAATTTTTAAGAGTTTAAATCTAAGATAAGTGTGAATAGTTGACATAACACATCTTTCTTTGTATATGACTACATCACATCATCAAAAAATGCAGACATGTTGGCTAATAGATTGTCCAATACATAAAAATATAATAAACAAACTATAAACATATAAATAAACACAATATATTATGGTGTTTATATTAAGTTATTTTAATTTAATTTTAAGACAGCATTGTTATTTAGTATTAAAAATATAACATTCCACACTTTAGCTCAGAAGAAAAATAGTAACATACTTTACTAAGTTAAATGAGTGGATTGAAATTTATTTATAGAAACAAACAAAAAAAACAAAAAAACACTTCCCCAAGTTGCCATGTTCACACCAGACCACCTCCACAGTAAAAAAAATCATGGGTACACTGGCTATGCAACTGAAAACTAACAACATTCGAGCCTGTGCCTGCTGATCCATTATCCAGAATCAGCATTTTGCTTATGGCCCTGCTTCATCACCCCTCTAAAATTCTCTTTAGGGGCACCAAATCTGACCAAATTTCAGGTAAACTGGATTTTGGAGGCTGATATCACCAGGGCCATTGGATCTAGTGCGGGCAACCTCCCCTTGCATCCTCCTTCCAGGAAACCTGACAGCTGCAAACACACCCCTAAAAGCCACAGTATCAGTAGTATACTGAACAACTTCATTTGATTGATGCTGTCACTCCTATAGGAACTTACCAATTTAACAAGCTAACAACAGCTTACTAAACATTCTGCTAAACATTCTTACTAAACAATTCTAAACATTAAATTGTATTTAATTACTGCATTAAATACAACAATTCGTTAAATAAAATAACTTACACAAGTGGCTTGCTAATATACTTCTTTTATTCTATTTTGTTTAATATTTTCCTTCTCTCCCTTTTCCTCTTTTCTTTATATTCTTTTTTAAATAATCTTGCTATCGCTTATATGGAAACAAATGTATTATGGTAAACTGTCAATAATATCGTTTTTCCTTAAAATTAAAAAAATAACAACTCACTACATACAAATAGTTTCTCTTAGACATAAAAATATAATACATATTTCTTTGCTTAAGGCCTGTTACTGCTCTGAAAGTAACAATAAATATAAATTATATTTATTAAAATGTATTCTTTCAAACCATATTTTATTGAAGATCAAGTACTATTATTTCAAAACAGTTCATTGCCAATAATTTTAAGGAAGAGTTGGTAAAATAAAATTGATAATGGGGGCGGAGAAGTGGCACAGTGGTAAGGCATCTGTCTTGCACGTGCTAACCACAGTTGGATCCCCCAGTGTCTCATATGGTCCCCAAAGCTAGGGGCGATTCTAAGTGCATAACCAGGAGTAACTCCTGAGCATCACTGAGTGTGGCCCAAAAAACAAAAAAATGATAGCAAATTAAAACCGTGCCAATATTCTGATTTGCAATATCTATTTCTTAGAAGATGTTTTAACAAGTAGACTTTCAAATGCATTTAAACTCAGAAACATTTTATTTCTTGCTTTACTGAATAAAACTATTATTCTGCAGAACAGCCAATTTAAAAAACTCTTGGCATACTAGAGAAAAGTGGCAATCTTAGGATTCTTTACCAAGAAGAGAGGGTTTCCTTACAGAAGGAACATGATAGAAGAAACATGGCTATCTTTAATATTACAGGTCTGAAAGAAGGGCATGGTTTTTAATAGAACCAGATCTCATGAATGGAAGTTAGCATAAAATAGACTTTATTTCAATAAAATGTTTTAAAAATATTTTAAGATTTTATGACTTTTTCAGCAAAAAGTGGATAATCACTTCTGAAATGTATTTACCATTAACTTTTACACTGGATTAAGGGCAGAAAGTTACCACTAAGATTCCATTATAACTCTCTGTCTGATCACTCATTTGCTATAATGACCAACTTATCTACTCACATATCTTGTGTATTCACATATATGTGAAACTGGCACTCTACCACTGAGATCATACCTATCTATGTGAAAACAAAGCCTCATGTATGTGACATGCCTCGTATAAATGCATGCTACATATATTGAAGCATGCACCTAGATAGACATATATCTATCAAATCAATGCAAACATATTATTTTACTTCAAAATACACAAAACAAAGAAATAATTTAGTTATGCATATGTTTCATTAGGAAAAATAAGACTTCTTTTCTTTAACTTATAAAACACACAGTGTTTCAAAACACCTTAACTAAATATTTCGTGACTATGATACTTGTCTTGCATATGGCCAACGAGGTTCAATATCCAGGATCCTATAATGTTCCCTGAGACCTGCCAGAAGTGAATGTTTAGTACAAAGTCAAAAGAAAGACCTGAGCATCACTTTATGTGGCCCTAAATCTAGAAGAATTATAAGAAATAAATTTAAATGTTCATATATGTATAATAAACTGAACATTTTAATACTTAAAATGATGAAACAAAAATCTTGTAAAGCAGGGGCCGGGCGGTGGCGCTGGAGGTAAGGTGCCTGCCTTGCCTGCGCTAGCCTAGGACGGACTGCGGTTCAATTTCCCCCAGTTTCCCATATGGTCCCCCAAGCCAGGAGCAACTTCTGAGCGCATAGCCAGCAGTAACCCCTAGTGTCACTGGGTGTGACCCAAAAACCAAAAATAAAAAAAAAACAAAAAAAAATCTTGTAAAGCAAACACAAGAAGCCAAAGACTTCTATGAACATTAGCATAATATATGGAAAAGTTGAGAAATATATAATTGGCTTTTCAAATCAATTGCTTATTCTTTTGCGTTTTACAAGTTTTAAATGTCATTACTCTCAAAAATGAATTAATATAATACCTGGATTAGATCAAGTATACTATCATAATTCAATGTTTACTATAATAATAGCTTAATATAAAGTTAATACCTATTAGTGTATTCCTTGATGATCTGATATATGCTTATCTTAATTGTTTCATTTTCAAATCGATTGTTACTCCGGTCTTTGTATATTCGAAATTCAGCTGCCGTTACTGCTTCTCCATGAGGAATTTGAGTCAGATCAAACCTGAATTCTTTGTAATGCCTTCGCTGATGAGAAAAATCCTTGTCTCTTTCAACTGGTTAAAAAAAAGAATAGGAAGGAAAACAAAGTTAGTTTTTTTATACAGCATGAAAATTTTAATGGAACCAAAGATATATCAGGTAAGGCACTTGTCTTGCACACAGTTAACCTGATTTTGATTCCCTGACATTCTATACAGTCCCCAAGTACTGCCAGAAGAGATTAGTAGAGTCAAGAATAAACCCTGAGCAAGGTTGGGAGTTGCAAAAAAATACAGAAATATAAATGACAATTACTCCAGTTTTCAAAAATGAGAACAAACATGTAGTCTATTTTAAAAAGTAGGAAAATACTAAACTACAGGCTCAGATGTGTTTCCAGTTGAAGGAAATGCCACAGATCAAAAGTCTTTTGTCCAATAGCAATATAACCTCTGTGGTTTTACATAAATTCCTGGATACTAAGTGAAAAGGATCTCTATATAAGTTATTTATTTAGGGCAACGCCCATTTGATGCTCAGGGGTTACTCTGGGCTATGCACCCAGAAACAGCTCCTGGCTTGGGGGGGACCATATGGGACGCTAGGGGATTGAACCACGGTCCATTCTAGGCTAGTGGTCGCAAGACAGATACCTTACCTCTATTGCCACTGGCCCCTAAATAAGTCTTTTAAAGTGAAGGTTGTAAAATGATTACTAACGTGTTACCACAAAATAAGACATCCTTTGAAAATAAAACCAATTTACAGGTTTCCTTCTAGGTGAAATATAAGACATCATCTGAAAATAAGCCCACTCCCCCAGGCTCCATCTCATTAAAAGAAACAAATTACCAGAAACTGATTCCTAGGGCCACTTCAAATGCTGTCTATAGGATTTACAGTTTGTCTAGTTTGTGCTGACAATTACAATGCTACCATACCATATACAGGTAATAAATTTCCTTTATTTTCATTTAACAATAAATTCTTCTTCATGGAAAAATAAGATATTCCCTGAAAATAACACATAGACAGGGGTCGGATGGTGGCGCTGGAGCTAAGGTGCCTGCCTTGCCTGCGCTAGCCTAGGACAGACCGTGGTTCATCCCCCCGTTTCCCATATGGTCCCCCAAGCCAGGAGTGACTTCTGAGCACATAGCCAGGAGTAACCCCTGAGCATCACTGGGTGTGGCCCAAAAACCAAAAAAAATAAAAAAATAAAAAAATAACACATAGACAATCTTTGGTAGCAAAAATTAATATAAAACAGTCTTAGTTTTGTGAAACAAGGTAGCATGTATCAAGTACAGAATACAGAAGGGCTCATACAGGAATTAGAAATACTTTATAAAAAAAAAAAACACCAGAGTTCCATATGAACTCAGGGTTGAGATTTAACACAACTAAGAGAGGAAAAGGAAAAAAGACTAAGAAACTGTAAGGATGTACGGCCTGATTATGGAATTTTTAGGGCCAGGTAAATAAAGCACATGCAATTTTACAAGAATCACTACTCCTAAAACACTTTCCCTAAAACTATATTTCCCTTTTAGTGAATGAGATTTAGTGTGATATTTTATATACTATGCAGCATAAAATCTCTAAAAAAAACCTTTATTTGTTCTTACACAGATTTGAAATAACTGTTCCTCCTTCAATAAGCTTCCTAGCAAATGAAGTCAGATGACTTTTCCCATGGAAATATTAAACAATGGAATGGAATTTAGTACTGCGTCAAGCATATGGTTATATATTATAAGGTGACCTGTGAGATAGCACAGAAACTAAGGCACATGACTTGTATGCAATGGGCACCATTTGGTCGCAAGCACTATATGGTCCTCAGAGCACTGCTGAATGGAGCTCTTGTTGGCCAGCTTAATCTCTGGTACTATACAGATGAAACAGCATGGCATGCTTGGGCTTTTGCATTGAACCCCCTTCTAAACAGCCAAGAATCACTTGGAGAGTGCATTACTAAGCCTCTTAAACACTGCTTTGGAGTGCTCTCCATCAAACAACAACAAACCAACCAGCAAACAAAGCAATAAGTGCATTCTCTAAGCATTATGTAAATGTTAAAACTTTCTTTTAAAAATACCTGGTGATAGCATGGAGGTAAGGCGTTTGCTTTTCATGCAAAAGGTCATTGGTTCAAATCCCGGTGTCCCATATGGTCCCCTGTGCCTGCCAGGAGCAATTTCTGAGCATGGAGCCAGGAGTAACCCCTGAGCACTGTCGGATGTGACCCAAAAACCATAAAAAAAAAAACATACCTGGTCAACTGTTTAAAAATACAATATGAGATAAAGTTCATCAGCGGTGTTTTGTTTCTCTAACCTCAGATTACCTAGTATAAAATAGGACAAAATTGACAAAACATAATTTTTTTTTTGGTTTTTGGGCCACGCCCAGTGACGCTCAGGGGTTACTCCTGGCTATGCGCTCAGAAGTCACTCCTGGCTTGGGGGACCATATGGGAAACCGGGGGATCGAACCGCGGTCCGTCCTAGGCTAGCACAGGCAAGGCAGGCACCTTACCTCCAGTGCCACTGCCCGGCCCCAACAAAACATAATTTAATTTAAAAAGAACTCGTACAAGTCGCTTGCTTATAGCTGACACCAATGTTGTTCCAATGAAACTATAACATTTTATTGATAAAATTCATGTTGCAAGAGGTCAGAAATGTATGTGTTGGCACTGGAGAGATATCATGGAGATAAAGCGTCTGCCTTGCATGCAGAAGAACAGTGGTGAAGAGCCTGCCAGGAGCAATTTCTGAGCATAGAGGCAGGAGTAATCCCTAAACACTGATGGGTGTGATGCAAAAACTGGAAAGGAAAGAAAGAGAGAGAAGAAAGAAAGAAAGAAAGAAAGAAAGAAAGAAAGAAAGGAAGGAAGGAAGGAAGGAAGGAAGGAAGGAAGGAAGGAAG
>PVKC010008505.1:0-28001 GCA_004027635.1 Crocidura indochinensis
TTTTTTTTTTTTGGTTTTTGGGCCACACCAGTGACGCTCAGGGGTTACTCCTGGCTTTGCGCTCAGAAGTCGCTCCTGGCTTGGGGGACCATATGGGAAACCGGGGGATCGAACCTCGGTCCATCCAAGGCTAGCGCAAGCAAGGCAGGCACCTTACCTCCAGCGCCACCGCTCGGCCCAGAGGAATATTTCTTGTTTTGTTTTGTTTTGTTTTAGTTGTTTGGGTCACACCCCCCCCCACATGTTCAAGGGTTACTACTGATTTTGAACTCAAGGATGACCCCGACTTTGCCTCCTGAGGTCCACAGGTAAATTGAGTTTGAGACCCCTACAACCTAGTAACCACATTAATCACTTACTGCCTCAACATCTTCAAATAACATTCATATGACTATAAATTGGTTCAAAGTATCTCTTCTTATTAATTTGCTATCTATATTGTTTTGTTTTTTTCCTTAATATTAAATAAAATAATTTGTCTAAATAAGGCTAAACTTTATTTTTGATTTCGGGGTCACATCAGGAAAAACTAAACGATTTCTTTTGACTCTGCTCTGATACATTACTTTTGGCTTCACACTTAGGAATTACTCCTGGCGGTGTTCAGGGAACTAGAATGGATGTCAGGTACTAAACATGAGTTCCTTGTATGCAAGGGAAGTCCTCTATCTGCTGTCCTATCACTCCAGTCCCAAAATAAGGCTAATTTTTAAAGAATCAAATTTTAGGAGCAAGAGAGTTAGAACAGTTTGTAAAGTGTTTTTGTGCATGCAATGAATTTGGGTTTGACACTGGAACCACATAAGTTTTCCAGCTAAAGTGATCCTTGAGCATAGATACAGAATAATTCCTGAGAAGAGCCTATTGTTGGCCCAAAAGCAAACAAAAAATTAATTTCAAGAGAAAAAATCTAAAACCTACCATGAGGCATTGGCTCAAGTAAACTGTTATTCAATTCAAAGAATATGAATGTGTAAGTATCTCCTTTTGTAGATTTCAAAATCAACAATCTAACATATTTACCCCTACTAAGAATATCTAGATTAGGGCTTGGAGAGATAGCACAGAGGCGTTTGCCTTGCAAGCAGCCTATCCAGAACCAAAGGTGGTAGGTTCAAATCCCATGCCTGCCAGGAACTATTTCTGTGCAGACAGCCAGGAGTATCCCCTGAGCACCGTCGGGTGTGGCCCCAAAACAAAACAAAACAAAACAAAACAAAACGAAAAAAAAAAAGAATATCTAGATTAGTCTTTGTAAAAAAAAAAAGAAAGAAAGAAAGAAAGAAACGACATTAGTGTTTATAGAGTATAAAAATGAAAATAATTAAAATATCTCATCCACTACTCTTGTTTGATGTCGCCTATATTATGACTACTTATTGCCATACTTATTTTGTGTGTTTTATGTCTTAAACTAGAAGCTTCTTATGGAAAAAAAAATGAATCATGTATCTATGTAGTTCCTGGAAGTATATATTTATTTTTGTATGCTATATTCACTGAATATCATTAAATTATGAATTGAAACACAGTCACTAAACATGATCAAAGTTTACATACATGTTTAGACTAATTCACATTAAATATTGTATTTAATATAACATAGGTACTTAAATATAACCTTAAATTAAATATAACATATTAAAACATTAGATATAACACAGGTTTAATTGTGGCCACAGGTAAGTGTAGAATTGGCTTAGGAGGAAAATTGTGCAAAACAATAAAACTCATCTTTTCTCTAAAATATATGGGTGCAAGATATACACAAAAGAAAGGTTTTGAATATTTTTTTTAAATTTTAAATGATTTATTTATCTGACATGCAGTATTAATCAAAATCAGGATAAAACTGTCAAAATAGAAGAGTATAGAACAGCTTTAGAAAATGCCCAAGAATAGTACAGAACCCAAGAAAAATATTTAAAAATCAATTTTCTTTGTGAGGGTTGAAATTTTTACAAAGCAGTACACTAAAACGTCTAAAACTATTATCTGTAATTTTCACTAAACTGCTTATTTTAAACAAATAGTTGCTATTCTAAGGTGAATTAATTAGGAACTATATTTGTTTTCTTTGTATATACAACTGCAATCAAGTCATGCATGAAGTTTATTAAAGCTTGGTGATATTTTTTCAACAGCTCTCTAGGCTCTATATTACATCTAAATAGGCATATACCAAAAATATTCCCTTCTATTTCAAGTTTTAAGTCTGGAAATGGGTGTAATTGTTTTTTAATTATTCAAGGTCGAATAAAATAAATGTTTAAAAGCTTGATTGACAAATTTGTCTACTTAGAAATAAAATTAATTTTAAATTTAGTGACAAAAAGTTCCTAATATTGAAAATTAGTCATCATAGACTCTGCATTTTCCTTTTTTTTTGGGGGGGGGGGTCACACCCGGCAGTGCTCAGGGGCTACTTCTGGCTCCATGCTCAGAAATTATTCCTGGCAGGCACGGGGAACCAAATGGGGCACCGGGATTCTAACCGATGACCTTTTGCATGAAAGGCAAATGCCTTACCTCCATGCTATCTCCCGGGCCCCAAGACTCTACATTTTCTAATAATGATTCATAACTCTGGGATAAAGTGGTCAGAGTCTCTCTTACTCTCAGCCATCCTGAGGGAAATTTAGTACTCATTTTGTGCTGAAAAATAGGGAGAAGAATAGTATCAGAACACAGCCTGGAGATAGCTATGAGATTCACTAGAGGAATTTTTTTTACAACTTTTTCATACCATTGTGTAAATTGTACCTTTTTATCTGTACAATTTTTAGACTCCAATGCTCCATACTTTTTGTTCATTTATTCCTAACTTTATAATCAGATACTGTGATGTTGTTTTGTTTAAGAACTTTTTAGCAATGTGAGTTTAGAAAACGACATAATTATTCTGACTACACTTACAGAAGTTCTTTTTGGAGATCAAATGCAATCATTATTATAGTAACATGTTTTTGTTGATTTTCTTTCTTCTTGATTTATTTTTTAAGTATCACATGGAGCCAGAGAGATAATATGTAGGTATACTTACCTTTTGTATGGCCAACCCCACTATGAGCCCAAGAATTCCATATATTACCTTGATCACTATTGGGAATAATTTCCAAGGACAGAGCCAGAAGTCTTCCTCCAAAAGAATGCCATATTTAAATTTTTTATTTTATTTGCTTTATCTGTCTATTATGCCCAACAATGCTCTAGTATACAGAAATACAAGGATATTAAAGACTTGATATCTTTCTTTAAACCATTGTCTAATTAGAGACACGGATAAATTCCTGAATTCCTGAATTACAGGACAATAAAAAACTAGAAGAGCCAGTGTTCCAGGGAAAATATGAGGTATTTATAATAATTATAAATTATTTTTCCACAGTTAAGTGACAAAGACTTAATTGAACCAAATATAAGAAATTGACATCAATATGCGCAAAGTATTGGAAATATAGTAGGTACCATTAGAAAGATAGGAGTTTATTCACAATTACAATGTACAGATAAGTATGTAACTTGTAAATTTTCTCTAACTAATCTTTTCATGCTCTGGATATCTCTCCTATTCCCTGCTGTGCTCCCTGATAATAATAAGAACATTGAATCAGAACTATTTGAATTTTTAAATCACCTCCTCAACTGAAATAAATTTTTCTTTAAAAAAATTGTTGCATTTCAAGATTTCTTGCCTCCCTGGTGACCAACATTTAGCAAGTGGAAATTTTATGGCTTTTCTTTGTGGAAATAAAGGAGTGTGTTGCTTTTGGTCATCTCTCAATAGGTCTATAGGTTTTTACTACTCTCTATCAAAGATGTTATTTTCATGTTTGATCTGAGACATTGAACTATAATTCAAACTGTGGGAAATGTCTCAGTAATGACTAGAAAGGGATCCTCATCTTCCAAGACCTCACCTCTTTTCCCTCTATATCTTTATTCAGTCTCATCATACCAACAGTTTTAGGGAATCTACTTCACAGCATTGCTGTGAAATTTATTTTACCCATTTGATGGTTTTCTTGTGTCTTTATATTCAGATATTCTGATATTTCCAGGTATAGATAACCCCCTGACAACCTTCTGAATCTCTTCCAAAATATTATGAGGCAATGGGAAGGAATGGATACTCCATATCTATCTCTCTTTTACTCTCTAGTCCCACCTCAGCACCATGTTTGCTATTATTAAGTTTGACATAATAGTACCTAGTCTCTCAACTAATCATAACATTTCTTATACTATGGTATGTCATCCAGAGGAAATAGTTTCATATTTGTCCTCAACACAATATTCTTGTTTGATAAAAACATTATTCTTTCTCTTGCCCTCAATGAACAGTAGACAAGATAACATAATACTGTGTTGACCCTTTATAATGTTCAAGTGTAACTTGACCCAATATTATTGAATATTTTATCCTCTAGATACTACTATAATTGGTGAGGTGCCTTAAGCAAATTTGTAGATTATGTTTTAATAAATATCTTATTATGACTTGACTTACAAGTGATTATATTTTAATTTATCTCTATACTGCATTTGTCACCTGAGCTTGATTTAAAAAAATTTAAATAAACTTTTTCTGTAGGAGCAAGCTCTAAGAAATTGTAAAAAAAAATGATTAAAATGTGCAGTTCTCAGACTGGAGAGAGTTCAGTGGACTGTAATGTGTGCTGTGTATGTAGAAAGCAACTTATGGTCCTGGAAATTGTATGAGTCCTGAGCACTGCTACTGCCATGGTAGATCCTACATCACTAGGAGTAGCTCTTTGACACTGCTGGATATGCCTCCAAAATAAAAATCTATAAATTAAATTTCTGAAAATTTTTGAAATGGTTTAATAAACTTAATATAGAAAAAGTAAGGAATGTAAAAAATTTTATTATAATATCTTATGATGCCTACAATATTTTCTGAAAGAACATTGTATTAGGGTAGAATTCAAGTGTGGATCAATCTATATTGGTGTCTATACCTAATACTTAAGCTCATCACTAAAGACCCAATTTAACCTTTCAGATAATTGAACCCTATTAACTTGAATTATCCACCTACTTTACCCATACATCTGATAAGCACTAATTGGAGCTTCAGTTGAAAAGTATAGTCTGTAAAAGTAGACTACTTTTTAATTCAATTTATTAATTTGGGCTTTTTTTCTTTATGCTCAATGCATGAGTGAAATAATAGTATTTGCCTTTCATAGTTTGAAATACAATTAAGTGGCATAATTTGAAATGTCAATTTCAAGTCATTCAAAAATTAAATGCCAATGCAAGTTAAAATAAATATTGCATACCCAAGGTAATTTGAAATTAGCAAACTATAAAAAAATACCTATATCATCTGTAACAAAAAGATCAGAAAACTACCATATTTCAAGTAAAAACAATAAAAGTCATTACATAATGTGAACCAAACTATAAACTTGCAATTGCTGTGAAAACCTGCATTATGTCTAGAGAATCCATGACTTGCTGAATAAAAGGTTTATTTACAAGAATTAGACTTACTCCGAAAGATATTTTAGCATGATAAAGTTCTATTATTCTTACAGACAATAAGAAAATTTTCAGATTTTACACAGCAGATTGAGAACGAACTGCTCCTAAAGTCAAATTTCTTGTCTCAGAATGCTTTTCCTTCATTTTATATTTTGTAAATGCCACTGTAAGTCTTTGGAAAAGCTTTGTTTGCATTTATATAAATAGTGGAAATTGCTCTGTGTATCAATGGCATAAAGGTAATTGCTTCCATCTTTGAGAATAAAATCAGACTTCCTCACTAATAAAATTGGTAACGCATTAGAAGCTACAATATGGCATTTATGCTCAGCAGAAATAATCACATGTGAAATGTTTTTGAATGATTGAATTGAATTAGAAAAAAAAAACGATTACAGAGATTCAAAATTATATACCAAAAATGCAACAGAGTCTAAATGAAACTTCGTTTCCAGGATACTTATAAACTTAAAAATTTGAACTTTGTACTTGCTCTTTGAGACCATGTTCTCCCTTGAACTTAAGCCTAGCATCCTTTATATGCTTCTGTTTGCTTACATGTTCAAGCCCATATTCCTTCTTAAGAGAATTCTGTTTCTTCTCCCCACCTTTCTTCTTCCTAAATAATTTTTGTTTAGTACAAACTATCTCATTTTTCTAAAAATCATGGAACTCTAATAGCCTGCATATGTTTTAAGAATGCAAGTGCATGCAACATTGATATTTTTCTGAGTCAACAATAACAAGCACCAAGTACCAGTAACCCTTCACCATAGTCCCACGGGTTGCCTTTATCTGTCTATTTGCCTTCCTCTCTTCTGCTATGGAAAAAAATAGATCTGTAGTCTTTGACAAAATGGTTAATTTTGGGGAGGAAGCTTCAGTTTTTCCTTCTATGAATCTTACTGTCTGATAATTTATGAAAGTGTCTGATACTGTCTGAACTCCAAAAGCTGGAAGTTGAGCTCCAATACGATCCAGCTATACAACTTTTAGGGATATATTCTAGGAACACAAAAATACAATACAAAAATTCCTTCTTCACACCTATATTCATTGCAGTGCTGTTTACAATAGTCAGACACTGGAAACAGCCTTGATGCCCCTCAATAGATGAATGGCTATAGAAACTGTGGTACAAATGTACAATGGAATATTATGCAGCCATCAGGAAAGATGAAGTCATGAAATTTTCCTATACGTGGATGTCTATGGAATCTATTATGCTGAGTGAAATAAGTCAGAGGGAGAGAGATAAACACAGAATGGTCTCACTCATCTATGGATTTTGAGAAAGATAAAAGACATTCTCAGACATAAATAAAAGACATTCTCAGAGACAAAATAGAGGAGGACTGGAAGGTCCAGCTCATGACATGAAGCTTACCACAGAGACTAATGGGAGTAGTCACAGAAATAATTACACTGAGAACCATCATAACAAAATGTGACTGAATGAAGTAGAAAGCCTTTCTAGAGCACAGGCCAGGGTGTAGTGGGGAGGAGGGACACTTGGGACATTGGTGATGGGAATGTTGCACTGATGAAGGGTAAAAAATAAAATAAAATAAAATGATTTAAAAATATTAAACCTTATAAAAAAGAATTATTCTCAGAAATTTTAATTAAGAAAGTGGTGTGCCATTAGTAGTTGAGAATTTAAATAAACCTGGAATATCATAGATCATGTCTTAGTCCTGAAAAAAAAAGAAATTGTCTTATAATTCTCTCTCTTCTAACTAATTTCACTTAACATTACCCCTCCAGGTGGGTCATTTTGTTGTAAAAAATAAGGATTTTGTTTTCACTCATGTAGTATCCCATTATGTGCTGTGTATCATCACTTCTTTACTCACATTTCTGCCTTTAGACACTTGTAAATGGAGATGCAATATATATACGTGTACACATGTATTTTTTGTAATTAGTATTTGTTTCATTCTTCAATTAACTCAGAAGTAATTTTGTAGACTTGCTATTTCATCATAAAGATGCTATTTTCTATCAACTTAATGAAACTCAATGGGTCACTGAGTCTCATTGTTTTTACAATGATTTCAGACAAAGTTTTGCTTGATTTCTTAGTGTCAGATAATATAGCGAGACATAGACATAACATATATAACATAAACATACAGAATAATATAATACATTAACTCACACAATATTATATGCTTGTCTACAGTCTCAAAGTCTATCACCTTAATCAAAACGTGAGTATGGGGCCCGGGAGATAGCATGGAGGTAAGGCGTTTGCCTTTCATGCAAAAGGTCATCGGTTCGAATCCCGGTGCCCCATATGGTCCCCCGTGCCTGCCAGGAGCAATTTCTGAGCATGGAGCCAGGAGTAACCCCTGAGAACTGCCGGGTGTGACCCAAAAACAAAAACAAAAACAAAACAAAAAAAAAACCCAAAAACGTGAGTCTATGAAAATTTACTAAACTGCAAACAGTTAAATTTTTCCCTAAGGTAGTCAAATAAATCTTGATCAAATCATATGTTATATTGCTACAGTTTTTATTCTTACTATCCTCATATTTTACTCTTTTGCAATTCTGTAAATTTATTATTAGTTTCAACACCAAACAAAGTAATGAATACTAATGTTTTTATCTAAAAACATTCTAACCTTATGTTGCACATGTATCAATACCATATTCAAAAGAGTTAGAGGATGTGGAAAGTTAATACAGCAGGTAAGGTGCTTGCCTTGCACAGATATGACCTGGGTTCATATCTACGAAATCATGACTATAAAAGAATGTAGGTAAGCATTTGATTATGCCAAATAGAAACATAATTCTAAAAGCATAGAAACTGAAAAACAGAACATAGATTAATAATATTTTATTAAACATTTCACAGAAATACTTTATAATTTGTTACAATGCCAATCAAGGTTATACTTTTTAATTGGAGTAGCAATAAAAAATCGTATAGACAAAAAGACATCCAGCACTAAGTCATATCAACTGAGAGCCTAGTAAGATGATTCAGTTAAATATGGATAAGACAATAAAACCATTTTCTAATTGCATCTCTATTGTTTCAAATGAGGAAAAGTTCAATGAAAACATGAAATCTAAAGAACAATACAATTCTAAAACTTTCATTCATATATATAATTTCTTTATATCCCTTTCAATTTATGTGGATCAGTACCTGTATATTTTCTGTACAGGAATATACCTGCTTATTATCCCAAGTTTATTTTTTACTCATAAAACTGATAACATTTTTAAATATTCTCAACTTCTTTTTATCAAAAGAGCCAAAAATTATCCAACAAGAATTATTTCATTGGTCAATCATTTTAACCTTACTCAATATATTACAGCATGGACTAACCAATCAAAATGCAAAATATTAGCAAGGTCATAGTAGTATAACAAAACATACTACTATATTTCACAGATTACAAAAGACATTAAAATTCTGATACCCCATTCATAAGGAAAAGATTGTAATGAGAATGGAAAATGGCACAACATTAATTCATTGTGTGACAAAGAATATAATGAGAATGGGAAATAGCACAAACATAACTCATTCTTGTTACAGTTTTAAGATTGTAATGTCATGGTTCATATCACATACTTAGCAAGAAGGTAGTAGTAAAGTGTTACAGAATTCAGTGGCTATTGCGAATTTAGTAAGAACATTTTAAATATATGTATGTTTATGTACACAGAAATGTTTTTACCTTTTAGGAATAAGTATGTTTAAAACTTACATACTGTTACTAAATAATTTATTAGAAAAGATAACATAGATATGATTAAAATATGGAAAGTTCTGTCATAAACTCACTAGGCAAGTAAAATATAAAATTAACATGTACTATTGAATACATTTAAGTTAATATTTAAAATGAAATAAAATGTGTTCATAATCAATTTCTTTCAATCATTTTAAAATTGATGCATGATTTTATCAAATGTTCAGTTAACTATAACATCACAAAGTCAGGAAATGTTTGCGCTGTGGATGCAAGATTTTGATAATAGTTTCTGCTTTCCGATTTACTAAAGAGAGCAAATATGCCCTATATAAACACAAGAGGCAATATTTTAGTAACGGTGAAACACTGGGAAAGCAAAGGTATTTTGCAATAAAAAATGTAGTCATTCATAGCAATGAAAAATGTCAAATGTGCACCATGGCTAGGAAGATGTTTCTCTAAAAATGTGTGAAAGTTATTTTAAGGTCATTACAGAAATAAAAACTAACATCTCTCCAGCATCAACTTAAATTGTGAACCCTGAAAGAAGAGCATATTACAGATAATCACAAACATTTTGTCTCTGTGTGTGTATGCGTGTTTATGTGTACATTTAAAAATGCTTTTATATTTTCTCTTTTGCTGATTCTACTTTTTAATTACATAAGCAGTGGTTAATATTAAGATTAGATTTAAACTTATTTGCATTTCTTAAATAAATATCCAATAACATGCTGGGATATGGGGTCAAATTTAATTAACCCAGGATTTAAAAATTGACATAAATTATCCTAAAAATAGATAACACACACATTTTTAATTGAGTAGCTGGCATGGGAATATGCTACTTTTAAACATCTTTGGTTTGTGGATAAAGTTGATTGTATAAAGAACTTTATAAGAACAATAATTATTTCCATTAAAAATATTTTCAGTGGAGGAAATGTGCTAGTTTCATTATTAAATAAAAATTAAATGTACAAACAAAGTTTAAAAAAGAAGAAAAACTTATTAAACCTTCTTCTATGTCTTTAAAAATGACAAAACACATTTATGTTAAAGTGTAATGAATAACTATTTTAAAATATAATTCACAAAATATAAAATTCCTTCATGATTTCATTCACTATATAATACATTTAATAATAAAGTAATGGTTTCTTTATGTATGACGTATGCTTATGTAAAGAGAAAATAGATTTCTGACTATATAAGAAAAATATTTATTAATAAAATAGATTGCTAAGGTGTAATTTAGTAAAACTAACTAGAATTGGTCTAAGGAGAATATGTATGGACTTAATATATTTGAAAGAAAATTTAGGATTTAAAGATTCTGTGATCAAAATGAAATATGTTTCTAGTAAACCAACATTATCTCTTCCTTAATTTATTCTCTGGCACTTGCTACTTTAATGACTGTAGTTTTAAAGAAACTAAAGTAAATCTACAGAGTATGTGCGGTGAGTTCTAACTCTGATCTCAAGTTCCAGATTCCCAAAGAACCAGCTATAAAAATCTAAATCCAATTGTTAATGTGTACTTTGTGAAATGCATTATTTGGTTAAAAATGGAAAAGGAAAAATAAACTGTGGTGACTTTAAAAGTTGACAAATTGCCAACTACGAAGGAGGTCACGTTAAGGACAATTTTGTTCCATAATTATCATGCTTAAAAGGTTTTTTTTCTGTTTAATTGCTTCCTAAGTTTTAAAAAAAAATGTTTAGTAGAATTTGAACACTCTCTGTATTACATTGTATAACCTAGGATTTTACTTAGCATTTCATTCTTCCAAATAAAATTTTCAAATTAAGTTAATTTAAGGCAGAAAATGATGTGATGCTTTCTTAACCATGGAATATTGTGTTATAGTTTATGCACATAAGCAGCTTTATATATCTAACATGACTTTGGCTTTTTAACTTTTAATGCACCAATTAAGATGTGCAAACCTCAGATTCAACTAGCTGTATATGACTGCTGATGGTTGATTTATTTACTGATAATCATTGGTGCTGTTAAGTGAAAAGATAGAGAAATCATCTTGCTAGAGAGCTCATCTTCTGAGCAAAACTTGCTGAATGGAGACTTTCATTGTGATTGAGATTAAAGAATCAGGGGAAATTTTTCTACATATTAACACATTGTTCCCTTTCCCGCAATATTGATATCCATTATGTCAAGCATTTTGACCATTATTAACTGGTATACTAACCATTGTGTAGGATTTGGGACTCAGTCATTCCAGATTAAGCTAAAGTTGGAGAGAAAATCCAAGTTGTCAGCTTTTTTTTTTCTTCAAATTTTTCAGATCATGGATGTAGTTGGTAGTCTAGGTGATACAGTTTTTTTCACAGAGAAAAAAAATGTATTCTCTATTGTAGGAAGAAAAATGATCTCATGAACCTCAGAACCTGCAAATATACCTATCATGGTAAAAGTGTCTTTTGATTTGTGACAAGACAAAGATCTTGTAACAGGAAAGTATCCTGAGTGATCCAAATGGGCCCAACCGAATGCAAATAATCTAAACATACAATGTGAACCAAATGAGGTTCTTGGGAGGTAGAAAGAGTCGTGAAGTTATCTGTGGTTTTAAAAGTTGGGGCCAGAATGATAATACACCGATTAGTTGTGCTTATGCCTGGCATGCAATTGATTGACCTGGGTTGATCTCCAAGTACCAACAATGTGTTTTCTCAAGCCTTCCAGGATGATTCCTGAACTCAGAGCCAGAAGTATGTCCTGACCAATGCTAGGTGTAATGCCATAAATAAACAAACCAAAAAAAGTATATTAAAAATAAATAAAATTGAAGAGAGAGAGGAGTCCAGAAAGCAATGTACAGCTGGATATACAATGGATTATTTCAGTGTACAATAGAAGAGCTGAAGTTTGAAGGAGCATATTTTTGTTTATTAATATATGAAACAGTTTTATTAATTATTGAAGTCCTGTAGTTACAGTATTATCAAAGTCACTTTATATTTTTTGAGTTACTATCTTCTCTTAGAGTCTACAAAGGAAAATCTCTGTTTTTAATAAATTGGTTTTCATCAGATGAGACCCATTTTGTGCTTCTGTTGTGCATAATTGTACATATATAAAAAGTTCGTTACTTTAAATCTCCAAATTTGATGTTATTTTTTGCAACAAGAATATTACTAATACCATCATGTGTTACGTTTCTTTTGAGGTATTTGGGTTTCCTTTTGTGGGATCACACGTAGCCAGCCCTAATGCTCAAAGGCTTCTTTTGGCTCTGTGTTTGAGTGTCACTCATGACATGGGAGGATCATGCAGTGCCCAGATAGAAGCTAGACCTCCTGTATGCATATATGCCCTCAGACCATTGAGTTCTCTCTCTAGCTCAAGACTAGGTTTCTTTGAAGGAACAGTTTCAAAGTGCATCTTTTAAATTCCAGGCAAACAGATGCAATTAAACAATAGATATGTTAAATAATAGATATGTTAACAACATTATATATTTTATAATTGAAAATCACATTGAAGTTAAAAATGATGTTAAATTATGTCTTTCTTCACAAACAAAATTACAGTTTTGAAATTATTTTTCATCATAGTAAAAGATAGTTACAATAAGTCAATTAAATAATTATAAGTGTTTTTAATTTTCTGTAGCTGCCAGGATTGAGAAGTCTTTCTGTCTTACTTTTCTGTTTGCTGCAGTAATCCTTGGTGAATACAACTCATCACTTGATTGTACCCTTGGTAAATTTCCTTATTTTGCAGTCTTTATAGAGGAAAGATACCCATCATCATAAATCTTAAATATCTTCGTAAGTACAAGTGAAAATACAAGCCTATATATGTTAACAGCTGTACAACTGCCTCTTGGGATAAATGTATTATAGATGTAGAACAGTCATAATAGCACTCACAATCTCATTTTTCCCATTTCATAGGTTTTATACCTGTGCCATCTGGGCAATACACCTGGATGTGGAAAAGGATACTTACAAGGCATGGTTTTCTAAATGGCCTTTCCTGGCCTTTGATATTTTGTGAAATTCTTTGAATTTTATTCCAAAAAATTGAAAACCCTTGGATATATAGTTATATATCTAAATTTAATATTACAAGAAATGTAGTTTGCTGTGTATTTTTAAAGCATGGAATTTAGTCTTATGAGGCACTAGTCATGAGTTTGAGCCTTTTCAATCATTTTCTTCACTAACAAGAAGACTAGCTGTCACTTCACTAGTGAATATTATATATTCACTATAATTATATAGTAAATATAATTCTCCTAAAAACAGAAGAAATAGCTAAAGTTTGTATTAGGATAAAATAAGAGAAATCTTCTTGGAAGATTTTTAAATTAGCATTTACGGATTATATTGTATTTTTGTTGATATTTCTCAAGCATAATAAAATACAATCAAAAAAATAAAATACATCCTTTGTATTATTTCTTTTTATATTTCCCTTTAATTCTTATGCCTAATTAATTTTCTTTTTTGCCATCATTACATTGATGTAATCTCAATTTTTTCTCACATTTCAAATAGAAATAAAGCAGTTCTAAAGAAGGGCACAAGGACCCACATCCACACAATTTCACATAAATAGCTCTTTATAATCTGTTTTATCAGTTTTTTGTTTTGTTTTGTTTTGTTTTTGAGTCACACCCGACGGTGCTCAGGGGGTACTCCTGGCTGTCTGCTCAGAAATAGCTCCTGGCAGGCACAGGGGACCATATGGGACACTGGGATTCGATATAATATCATGATTTCAATGATTCTATTCTTGGAAAGGCATAATCAATTCTTTTGACAATGTGGGTATATAGTGCTCTTTTACTCCATACACTTATTTGGATACTCCAACTCCTTTGCAGAATTTATAGTTTTTGGTCCAATTTTCTCTAAATGTTGCAAAAAGTAAGGTCACCACTTCCCTGTCTTACTGGAACAATCTTTCTGGAAGTTTTGTTTTTTTTTTTTTTTTTACTTTCACTCCTCTCCTGAATGGACACATTAGTCACACTTGTTGGAGGATATTTGTTCTTCAAAATACTAATTATATAAGGACTAGAGTGATAGCAATAGGGTTTAAGGAACTTGACTTGGATGCTGACTGCAAGGTGTTAATCCCAATACAGTACCTCATATGCCTCCCCAAGGGAGTGGAGGCTGAGCACAGAGAAATATAGCCCCAAACAAAAAACAAATAGTAATAATGTTAATTGACTAACATGAAACATTATTTATGAGTTACATCTAATCTTTCAGGTATTGGACCTTAATGTGTTGGCATGTGACTTAGTTTTTCTTTAAAAAGATACAATAAAAATTGGGAGCTAGAGTGTTGGTGCAGTGTTAGGGCATTTGCCTTGCATGCAGCTGACCTAGGATGGACCACAGTAAGATCCCCTGGCATTCCATATGATCCCCCAAGCTAGGAGCGATTTCTGAGTGTATAGCCAGAAGTAACTCCTGAGTATCACCAGGTGTGGCCCAAAAAACAATAAATAAATATAAAGATTCAATGAAAATTATAGTTCTTCCATTTATAAGTAGTTAAGAATGACAATCCAGAGTAAAAATTTAAACCAAACTTGTAACATAGTACTTTTAAATTGAATTAATACTGCATGTGAGGTGTATATGAAAGGTCATTCACCATCACCCTGATGTTCAAATGAATATATATATACACTGCACAATTCTTTCAAGTCCTGATTTTCTAAACAATGTTTTCTGGCATCTGATTTTTGTGAAATTCTTTTTAATTCATTAAGCTTTTGGAAGAGAGCACACACATAATCATTATTATATTATAAAAATTAAATATTCTATAACATTTCAAATGCTTCTCTGGACTCCGGAAAGTTCAGTGTCACAGTGTTTATGTAATAGGCATAAGACCAGGAGTTCTATACTCAGAACTACCCAGTTTGAATGGGATCTCTGTGTCTTCCACAGTAATCCGTGATCCCCAACAATAAAGCAACACGTTCTATCTTCAACACATCTCAGACAAGTAAGTGAATGAGCACCACAATCAAATATACGGCCCCTATTCAACAGAAAAGGGAAAGGATCGAATGTTTTATTTTCAAGATAAGATGCTTATAGGAGACTTAGTTCTGACACTACAATTCTATCTCTGTGACCCACAGTTTCAGTGTATTGTGCTGAGAGTCATTCTTTTGGCTTTTAGGGGGCAATAAAACTGCAAATAACCAGGGCAACTTTTCTCCCCACGAAGTGCAGTTAAGTTCTTGTTTGCCAGTGTTAGTTTATAAGAAAGGCAGCAGGTCTGGGAAACAAACCAAAAAAAATAATGTTAGCATAAATGCTTCGAAGATGTGCTGTTAATGGCTTTTCAGAAACCATAGGGAGTGAGGGAGTAACACTTCCACTCCATTGAGCTGGCTTAATTTTTTTAAGCCATGTGAGCTATTTGAAGAGCTTCATAGAATCTCACTTCTGAATCAGGACTTTGTTGCTTTAAACGTGGCTGTTACAATTCTAGTCGTCAGCATGAATGGCAATAGGAAAACACAAAGGCAAAAAAAAATACAAGATGTGACTTGTGGAAATGCATCTGCCATTTTCATGGTGGTCAGGCACATATCCAAGGCAGCAGCACTCTTCCATGGTGATAAATATAAAAGACGACTTTGAGGAAAACTATGCATGTAGATGAGATCTGACTAGGACAAAGTCATAATTTTACATATAGTTTAGGAAGATAGTAGTAGTTCAAACTTTTCTCGACATCCCTTTTAAAATGGTTATATGCCATCCAAACCAATCCTACAAATCATAATAGGTGGTGACTTTTATTCAATTTTAATGTTATTGTCACGTACATATTTAACCTGGGTGAGTTCAGTTAATGAGAGGATATGTTTGAATCCTCTGTATATGTACAGTTATCTGTATATGTACAAGTCATCTGTGTATAGTTAATAGATATTACCTAGAAATTTGCTGTTTACCAGCAAGGTTCTTTGCATATATTTCACAAAATATTTATAAGAAAAGCAAATGTGGTTAAATGAAGGAGCCAGGAGAGAGAGGTTCTGAAAATTTGCTGAATGAAAGCATCTGTTGTGAGCTAATAGTATTACTCTCTGTGGATCCCTTGATTCTTTTGTCTTAGGTCTGTTCATTTTGAACAAACATTTTTAACCCAATTGTCTGCAGCCTTTATTCCACCTTCAAATTTCTGTGGCCTTGATAACGTTACTATTTTAAATTGGTATAGATGATGAATTCAGGATTTAGAGAAAGGGTTTATGGAAAAATGTCTTTGCACCCCCATAAGAACAAACCAATTCTTTACCCTTACCTGGGTTGTTTGTTAGTTAATGCTTCGTGCTAGGTGCTTGGATCTTCAACTAACCCCAGAATTTGTATTATAATACCATCCTTATTACTGACACACTATCTTTGTCTAACAATAAACAATGTAATGTTGCTTTCATTTATTTTTCTGTAACTCCCAGCAAAGACTATTAAACAGGCATAATTTTGGGGAAATTGCAACTCTTTTCTAGTTAACTTTAAAAATCCTTGCCCACAAAGTATCCTTTTTATCAAAATAGCTTTAATTAATGTATAATCAAAGGTATGGACTCTTAATTTGTATGAATGAAAATAAATGAGGTGAAAGAAAAATAATTTTATTTGCCCAGGTGTATGTAGTGTATTAAAGGGATTGAAATAAAGGAGCTCCTGCTCTCTCTTTTCTTTCTCTCTCTATTTATCTATCTCTCTCTCTCAAAAGTGTACATACAGTTTTTCTCTCACCACTTCCTAATATAAACAGTCAAAGAAGAAAGTTCTTTGAATATTCTGATCACTAACTAGTGAGGTTTTACTGAATATCCATTTTTTACTTCAGCGTCATTAATTTTCAGCATTTTACTCTCTGATACAAAATCAATCTGATAATGGTTATTTATTTACAAAGGGGAAAAACAGTATAATTGAAGTTGAAGTGAATATGGACATTTATGCTTTTATGGAGTGTCTGGTATTTCCTCTTAGTGCTATGCAATGTCAATAATACTTTTGTACAAAATGGAAGATAACTGAAGAGACCAAGACTTTCTCTCTGGATTGTGAACATTTAGTTTTTTAATATCAAAAATGGTGTGATGATTAAGTAAACATGTAAAATATTTCATTATTCTAAATTATTAACCCTGAATTGGCTGGGATAATAAATATTGTTATTATCTTTATTTTAAAATAAATATTTTTTAATCCTCCATTAGCCATTCATCTTTTGATCTTTGTGGTTGATAGTGGTTGTTTCAGATAATTTTATTAAAGTCAATACTAACTATTTCACTTGGCTAAAGGAAAGGAACTCTATCTAAATCAGCAATTTAAAAAATGTAAAATGAAAAAGATAATCTGGGGGCCAGAGCAATAACACAGCAAGGACAGTATTTGCCTTGCATGTGACTGACCCAGGTTTGATCTGTGGCATCCCATTTGATCCACTAAGCACTTCCAGGAATGCTACTGAATGCAGAGCCAAGAGTAACCCCTGAGTACTGCCCAGTATGGACCAAAACTCAATAAAAATTTTAATTAAAATGTATGAATATGGGGCCTGGGAGATAGCATGGAGGTAAGGCGTTTGCCTTTCATCCAAAAGGTCATCGGTTTGAATCCCGGTGTCCCATATGGTCCCCCGTGCCTGCCAGGAGCAATTTCTGAGCATGGAGCCAGGAGTAACCCCTGAGCACTGCCGGGTGTGACCCAAAAAACCAAAAAAAAAATTAAATAAATAAAAAAAATTTATTTTGAAGTACTTCTACATTACTAAATAAAAAGAGTAAGGTGCATCCTTTACATAAAAATAAGTAGAAAGAAAGGTCTTTTTTTAAGGCTTCTTTTCTAGTTAAGATTTTAATACATTATCTCCTTGGGCATATCCTACTAGCACTCTCAGAATTTTACATTTACTAGAGCTCACCTGTACTGAGGATGTGATAGACCAGTACATTCTTCAGCTCTTGCAAAAGTCTACACTTATGAGAACTGATCATGCTGTCTCAGTAAAGGATTTGAAAGCAAAAAAGGAACTCTGTCATTTGAAATATGGTTTTGTTTTTCCAATATTGAGAGGCTTCTGGCTATAAAAATATTTCCATTTCTCTTAGCTCCACTTTAAGGAAAACAACAGTAAAGAGTGGGGAAGAGTGAACAGTGCCACTTGGCCTAACACCTATCAACTTGACTTGTGCCAGGGAAACTAGATGTTGAATGTCCTGTCTGTGGAGAGGCTATTGCTATGCACTTTTTATTCCTGACTATTTGAGGGAAACGTAAAGTTAGGTTCACAAAATTTAATGATTTTTTAAAGATGCTATAACACATACTTTTGTATAAAAGTCTCACATATTTGATTTTATTATAGTTTAGGAAACATGGATACAATAGTGTTAAGATTTTAGGGATTGAAAAACAAATTCAATCCTTTGAAACATTTGAATAACAAATATTTTATTAAGCATAATATCTAATATATTACAAATTTTGAAATAGTTGTATTTCACATCAATTTGAAATACAAATTGTTCATCCTTGTCCATCTCTAGAGCATTTTTCTTTTCCCTTCTTTACTCTCTTTGGTATAGTGATCAGTTTTGTAATCTTGGACCAAAGGTTTGTCATTGTTTAATATTAATTATTTTCATGAAGTTTTCTCTCTCTCACTCTCTTGTTCCCAACCCTTTGTCCAATGTGACATTGTGGTTTTAACTACTGCAAATGGAGGGATGCTATAAATTTACTTTCCATATTAGACTTCCACTCTAAATACTCTCTCCACCCTTTTCGGCAAGCTACCTACCATGGAATGGTCTTTCTGATTTTCACCTCTGTTGTCTCTGGATAACATCCCCAAACTGTCTTTTGCCTTCCTTACATCCCAGTGATGAGTAAAATTATTCTATGTTTATCCCTCTCCCTCTGACTTATTTCACTGAGAATAATACTCTCCATGACCATCCATGTATAAGCAAAATTCATGACTTCATATTTTCTAATGGCTGCATAGTATTCCATTGTGTAGATATACCACAGTTACTTTAGCGGTTCATTTCTTGTTGGGTACCTGGTTTGCTTCCAGAGTATGACTATTGTAAATAGTGATGCAATAAACATAGGGTGCAGAGGGCATTTTTGTGTTATACTTTTGTGTTCCTAAGAATGGCAGTGCTGAATCATAAGGAAGCTCAATTTCCAGTTTTTTTAAGGAAGATCCACGTTGCTTTCCTGAAAGATTGGACTAATCAACATTCCCACCAGCAGTGAATGAGAATCTCTTTCTCCCCACATGCATGCCTGAAATGGTTAATTTTGTTCTTTGTGATGTATGCCATTTTCTGTGGAGTGAGATAATACCTCATTGTTGGTTTGGTTTGCATCTCCCTGATGGTTAGTGATGTGGAACATTTTTTCATGTGCCTTTTGGCCATCTATATTTCTTTGAGGAAATGTCTATTAATTTCTTCTCTACATTTTTTGAGATAAGATTAGGTGTTATTTCTTGTTCATTTCTGTCAAAACTTTTTATATTTTAGATATATACCCCAGGAGAGCAATTGCTGGGTTGTATGGCAGCTCAATTCTGAGCACACTGAGCACTCAATTTTTTGAGCACTCTCCAGACTGTTTTCCATAGGTGTTGGACCAGGGGGCATTCCCACCAGCAGTGGATGAGAGTTCATTTTATACGAGATCCCCACCAACAGTGACTGTTCCCCTTATTTTTTATGTGAGCCATCCTCACTGGTGTAAGGTGGTACCTCATTGTTGTCTTGATTTGGATTTCCCTAATTATGAGTGAAAGGTGAGCATGTTTTCATGTGTCTGTTGGCCATCTTTTGGTCTTCCTCAGAGAAGTGTCTATTTTCACTTCTCTCCATTTTTTTCTATAGCTTTATTAGATTTTGGGAGGGCTCAGCTTTTTGAGTGTTTTGTATATTCTAGATATCAGCCCTTTATCTTATGTGTTGAGTGCAAAATTTTTTCCCATTCTGTTAACTGTCTTCTAGTATTAAGTAGGGCTTCTTTCGCCATGCAGAAACTTTTCCTTTTGATGTAATACCATTTGTTTAGGTTTGTTGTTAAAGTTCTTGCCATTGGCATTCTAGTCTCAGACTTTTTGATGTATATGTCTTTAAGTGTTCTGCCTATTTTTCCTCAATAAACTTTATAGATTCAGGTCTGATTTCAAGGTCTTTAATCCATTTTGAGTTGACTTTTGTATAAGGAGTGAGGTATAGATCAATCTTTAATTTATTTTCCAGTTGTACCAACACCATATATTGAAGAGACTTTCTTTGTTCCATTTCAAGTTCTTGACTCTTTGGTCAAATATTAATTGACTGTATACATGGGGGTCTATCTCTGGAAATTCTGTTCTTACCCACTGGTTTGAGAATCTGTCTTTGTTATAGCACCATGCTGTTTTGATCACTATGGCTTTATAGTATAGCTTCAGGTTAGGTAAAGAGATGCCATCCAGCTTCTTGTTTTTCAGTATAGTTTTGGGTATTCTGGCTTTTTTGTGGTTTCAGGTGAATTTCATGATTGATTGTTCTAAGTCTTTAAAAAATGATGTCTGAATTTGGGTAGGGATTGCATTAAATCTATAGAGAAGTTTAGGTAAGATAGTCATTTTGACTATGTCGGAAGGACATTCATCCAAAGCATGTGTGCACCCCACTATTTATTGCAGCACTCAGTACAATAGCCAAGATTTGGAACCAACCTCTCTGTCCAACAACAGACGATTGGGTAATGAAGATGTGGTACCTATACACAATGAAATACTACATAGCATTTATAAATGATACAGTCGTAGACTTTGCAGCAATGTGGATGGATCTACAAAATATTATGTTAAATGAAGTAAGCCAGAAGATGAAAGATAAACAGAAAATGATAGCACTATTCTGAAGTACCTAAAATATGTGCCACATATACATATGACATTTCATGAACAAATACAACGGTTTAAAAGGGTAGAAACTCCAAACACTGTATTTGTCAACATTTACTGGGGAGTAGTGTCCAAAACAAGTGGAAGAGGAACTACACAAAGCCTCAACTACACATTATACCATAAAGAAACCAGCAACAGCAGAAACAGCAGCATAGAGAGAAGAGGTATGTAATCAGAACTTTTACTAAAAAGACCTATAATAATGTCTTATAATTCATTTCTAATTTCAATGCATGATAAAATTATGATATCTTGATTTTATGGAGCTATATTTTGTGGCCTAGCAAGTTATATATATTGCAGAATGTTCCATGTACATTGGAGAAGAAAGTGTATTTAGCATTTTGGGGAAGGAGAGTCCTATGTATATCTACCAGGCCACTCTTCCATTACTTCCTTTAGAGCCAGTGTATCAGTGTGGCTGATGTTAGTATGGCCATCCCAGACTTTTCAAGGAAGTTGCTTGCCCGAATGGTTGTCTTCTAATCTTTGACTTTGAGTCTATATTTGCTCTGACTATTCAGATGCGTTTCTTGCAGACTGCAGAATTTTTGATTCAGCATTTTGAGACATTTTACCACTCTATGTCTCTTAATTGGTGCATTTAGTACATTGATAATGAAAGAGATTTTCATGGGATTAAGTGTTCTCTTATTGTATAAGTTTGTTGTGTTTATTTGGGCTGCCTTGTCTTAGAGTATACTACCCTTCAGCTCTTCTTTTAAAATTGCTTTTGAGTTTGTTAAATTTCTAAGTTGTTATTAATTTATGAAGTTGTGTATTCCTTCCTTCAGACCTGAATGAAAGTCTGGCTGGGTTAAGTATCCTCAGAAAAGCATTCATTTTAATTAAGTTTTTTTTTTACTATATCCCACAACTACATTTGGGCTGTAAGAGTTGCTTGTGATAAATCTGCTGCAAATCTTAAAGATGTCTTAGTTCTGGGAATATCTCAGTAATGATATCCTTGACTGTTGATTCTTCATCAGGGTTTTCTACCTAAGTCTCTGGGACCCCATATTTTCTTTGTTTTTTTTTTTAAGGGCACGCCGGGGACTCTCAGGGATTATTCCTGGCTATTCACTCAGAAATCGCTCCTGGCTTGGGGGTCAGGGGATCAAACTGCGGTCTGTCCAAGGCTAGTGCAGGCAAGGCAGACGCATTATCATTTGCACCACCATTCCAATTTTTATGTTGTTTCTGTTGAGCTTATTCCAGAGTTCTATTGTCATCTGTTCACTTTGTTTGAGGATATTTTGTAGCATCCTCTGTTGTATGGAGATGTTGCATAGCGCATCTTCTTTATCACTGATTATATCCTCAGTGACTTTTAGTTTGCTGGTGAAGCATTCCAGTGAGTTTTTCATTTCACCTACCATGTTTTTCAACCCTGATATTTCTGTTTGAATTTTTATCATATATTCTTTAGTTTTCTGGACTGTCCATTCCATTGCTTCTCTAAGTTCATTGAACATTTATAACATTTCCTCTTTAAAGTCCTGATCAGAAATGTTATGCTGATGGCAGGTATTGGATAGTTCTCCATAACTATCTTTTTTCAGTCACAAGGGGTGGTGTTCTTCTGCATAGTTTTCCCATTGTGAACTTTGATATACTGTATTCTTATTAAGTGTTATGGTACAGTTCCTTGACTGGAAGAAATGCCATAGAGTGAAGTGGAATATCTATGCTCTTTCTGGTCTCACTCCACTGACGTAAAGCTGGAGACTTTTCCATGTTAAATCTAGCAATACTGTCCTGGGCACACCAAATAAATTCCCCCTTTTGCCTGAGTCCTTGGTGATGGGGGTCGCTTATCTTGTGATGCTGTCCTGGGCACTGTCAAACAGACTCCCCTTTCTGCCTGTCAATTTACTTTCAATGAAGATTTTTCTGAAAAACCAGAGTACAATTAATATGCCTCCAGAGAGCCATGAAGATTTAAAATGGATAATAGTTATTTTATTTAAATAAAAATTGCATAATCATTAATTAATACATTTACATATAACTATTTTGTGTATGATTTATTACAAAAAACTAAAGAAAAATATTCTTTATAAATATAAATGCAAGGATGTTTAAGAATCATAGCAAAGCATATACAATAAATTTCCAAGTGGAATTTATCAAGGAATACAGATTTTAAAGAAGTTGAATAAAAAAAAATTTTTTTTGGCTTTTGGGTCATGCCGGGCTGCGCTCAGGCATTATTCCTGGCTCTATACTCAGAAATCGCTCCTGGCAGGCTCAGGGGACCATATGGGATGCCTGAATTTGCACCGATGACCTTCTGCATGCAAGGCAAATGTTTTACCTCCTTGCTATCTCTCCAGCCCTGTATTGAATACATTTTTTCAGTGACAAAAGACCCATAAAATTTTCTAAAAATTTCACTAAATTATTTTAGAAACAATAGAATAATTCAACAAAGTGTCATGCTATGAAATCGATATACAATAAATGGTTTCACTTCTATGGACAACTGAAATTGAAAGAGCTCATTTGTTGGGATTGGAAGAAGAAAAAGAAATCAAGAAAATTATTTAATTTATAACTACAACAAAAAAGCATTAACTACCTAGAAATCAATGCAATAAAGCTTGCAAAAGACTTATAATTAAATATTACAATGCATAATTTAGATAAATGAAATACACAGGAAAATATAAATTTATTCCATGTTTATGATTTGAGATATTTAGCATAGTTAATATAAATATATACACAAAGAGCTGTACATAATTAAAGCAATGTATATAAAATTCCACTAAAATTATTCAAGAAAATAGAACAAACATTACTAAAATTTTGTATGGAACCACTAAACAATAGCAAAAGAAATCCTGATTTTTTTAAATAAAGGCATAATATTCATCAACTTTAAGTTATGCTATAAAATGACAATCATCAAAACATTGAAATATACTAAAAGCAAACTCACCAATGGAATAGACTTGAGAGTTCAAAAACAATCTCTTAACTGTATGAATAGTTTATTTATGTCAAATAAATCAAAAATATAAATTGAAGGAAGAAAATAGTTCTATTCAAAACAATAAATTATTAGAAAAAGAAAAAAGAACTAATAAGGAAGATTGAAACAGGTTTGAATAAATTAGGAAAGTGAACTCTTAAACCAGGATGCCTTTCCTTGTGCCTACTCTCCCTTCAGCCTAAAAATCTGAAGTTTAGGACAAGTTCTTTATTTAGTTCTTAACTGGTTCTATGTTTGTCTATAAGAAAGGAGTTGAAGGAATCAGCTTCAGAGAGAATTTTTTTCAGAACCTCATCTATCTACCATTCACCTGTTCTTCCCTATTCTTTGTTCTTAAAACTCTTTCTTTCAGCACACAATTTTGTTGCTTTAAAGACATAACCCTCCAGTTCCATCCTGCTTGCAAGTTACCAATAAAACTCCTCTCAAAAACAGAAGAAAACATGATGCAGAGAAAACTCCATGCAAACAAATTAACTTGGATTTTTTTCTCACAATACGCAAAAGTTGGCCAGAGAGAAAGCACAGTGGTAAGGCATTTGGCTTTCATGAGGCCAACCCGGGATGGACCCGAGTTAGATTTCCAGCATCAGATGTGGTTCCTCTGAGCCTGCCAGGATCAATTTCTTAGTGTAGAGCCAGACGTAACCCCTGAGTACTGCTGGGTGTGGCCCCCAAACCAAAACTATATAAAAACAAAACAAAAAATACACAAAAGTTATCACAAACTGGATAAAAAACTTAGACTTGAAACACAAATCCCAAAACAATGAAGAAAATTAAAAAAAAAATTTATGATCTTTGTTTTAATACTGTAGTCAGTGGCTCAGCTCCACCAGCAATGAAAACAAAATCTAAAACAAATAAATTATTTACATCTAAAGCCTTTTATATAGCAAAGAAATTATCTTAGAAGTATTATATTGAGTTGGAGTAAATATTAATACACTATTAACTGACCAAAGGCTATTATCATACAAAGAACTCACTAAACTAACATAAGAAGAAAAATTTCAACAAAATTAGGAGGAAACTATACACTATATCTCTAGATGAGACATACATTTGACCAACAGGTATGTGGAAAATGCTAACTAATCATCACTGATAACAAGGGAAATACAAATGAAATGACAAGGAGACTCAGGTACCATCAGTAATTCGCAGGGAACCAGAAATTCAAGGAAGGGGACAGAAAGTGACCATTGGACTTGAGATAACAGAGATTACCTGAGCCTTGTCAGTAGTACTAGAGGCCTTCAAGGTCACCTTAACAGCACTCTGAGGCTTTAAGGACTGAATATAATATTGTTTGGGGTACAATACGTGCCCAAAAACCCAACCCTATATTCACTTCCTATTCCCCCAAAACTTTTATTATCATAGTCAGTGGTCAGCAACCTTTTTTTTTCAACTGAGCCAAATCTTGCCAAAACCATGATTGAAATTTATTTTGAGAGCCACACAGGGTACACACTGACAGAGGCTAGGAGAAGAGTCCAGACTCCTGTAGTGGCAGCCCGGCACACAAAAGAGCCAAATTAAAAGTGTAAAGAGCCACATGTGGCTCATGAGATGCAGATTGCCAACCACTGTCATATATAATTCCTAGTTCAAGGGACTAGTAATGGTACTAAAAAGCATTTTATACAAATTCATTAGATTATAAATGATAAGATAAGCACAGTATAAGGAAAATATATATATACTTTCACTTATAAGACTGTCATAAGTATATTAAAGAAGCTACAGAATACAATAAAGGGGTATGACAAGGGGAATCATGGTAATTAGTAGTTACAGAATAAAACTTTAATTTGATCATATATAACAACATAGTGACATTAATAGTATTGTGTTCTTACCCTACATGCTAGTATTTTGAGAAACCATCACAACTCCATAAGGTAGGTATTCTGATAATTCCTATTTATAGATGAAGAACAAAAGAAATCTAGAAGACCCTTGCAAGTTAAGATAACAAAGAGTCATGAAACAAAGTTAGCCTGTCTTCAGAACCTATTCTTAACTATTGCATTTCTTAATTGATCTTTATAAAGAAAATTAATATTTATAGTCTACATATTATATTCACATTTTATGAAGTGTTTGACAGAACTATCATACTTAAGTCTCACAGAAGTCTTTGAGACAGGTTCTGTTTTTGTATTTTTTCAAAAAAATTTTATTGAGGAAAGTGGCGTGTGAGAGGATGGAACAGGGTTGGGGAGGATGGCTAGTAGCCAAGCACAGGATATGCAGTACAGGACAGAGTGTCATGACTGACTCCACAAGAAGCCTTCAGGGGTTTGAAGTTTTTGTTGACACAGTAAAATAGGATTCCTCTGTTGTTAACCATGCTGCACTCAGTTCCAGGAACTGGGCAAGGCCAGACTAGTCTGTCCTGCCTCATCTGGTCTTCTGTGACACATGCCACTATAGATGATAATGAGCCTGGTGGAGATCAGTGGCACATGATAAAGTTACACCTTACCACCAGGCCCAAAAGGTCATAAAAAGGGCAAGTTGTTTAATTTACATTTAGCATTTTTAGATCATGTAACATAGACACAATGTTTGCAAGCCTTTCCCATTAATGAAAGGGCCAATCTCACGATCCCTTTCTCTGAGATGGCCTTATATTTCACTGATCACAGAAGTTGGCATGAAACCACTGAATATCCTCCATTTCCAAATAAATTTGAACAGATCTCTTTAAATTTGTGAGTAAGCCTAGAAAGACTAGCAGAATCAACTGATGCGTGAGTGGTGATAAAAAAAGTCATGACTGTTGAAACTGGTAAATTCTGAAGCTGCTTGTTCTTGACCTCTGCAATAGACTATTATAGTTATATATACCCTGGGTAGAGGTTTTAAGTATCTTAACCAAAGTCACACAGATAATATATGGAGAATTCTAACCCACAATGTACTGCTGAAGTCCAGAGTGTTTGCTCATTCCATTGCACCATAGTTAGAGGCAACACCAAGTCAGGAGACAACCAAGTATGGAGAGGGGAGACTTTGGGCTCTTTGTGAGGATGCCTCCAGCACACTTACTTCTGCAGTCTACCAGTGGAGGCTTTAAAACTTGTCTAAAATACTTTAATGCATTTTTCTCTGACCTCCCCTAAGAAATAAGATCTAATTCACTTTATGGAGTAGGCCAGAGAGACTATGTTTTAATGAACAAGACAAGGCAAACTTGAATGCTACAGGCACTGAATTCACTCTTAAATGCCTATCTTAAAGGAGTTTATGTTTAGGAGGGAGAAGATTTAGGAAATCACTAGGATTAAGTGAGACAGTCCCATACAAGATTTTAATAAATAAAGAGAATAAAGAGTCACTCTTCATGGTGGAGCAGAAGCATATTGGGTGTGGTTTTTGCCTTGCAAGTAGCAGAACCAGATTCAATATGGTCCCTCAAGCCTGCCAGGAACAATTACTGAGCACAGAGTCAGAAGTAACCCATGAATATTACCAGGAGTGTCCTCCCTTATAAAAAATAAGGAAAAAAAGAAGCTGGAGTGATAGCACAGTAGTTGGGCATTTATCTTGTATGATGCAAATCCAGAACAAACCTGGGTTTGATCCTCGGCAACCCATATGGTCCCCCAAGCCTACAGGAATGATTTCTGACTTTGCAGCCAGAAGTAACTCCTGAGCTTGGTGTGGCCCAAACATAAAAGTAAAAAAGAAATGGAAAGGAAAGGAAAGGAAAGGAAAGGAAAGGAAAGGAAAGGAAAGGAAAGGAAAGGAAAGGA
>PVKC010008506.1:0-27895 GCA_004027635.1 Crocidura indochinensis
ATGTCACATCTTTAATGACATAACAATCACAGAGCCCATTACCCCTTCAGATCAACTCTTCTTGGACCCTAGAGTGGTGCTACCCTGTAGGTCTCTTCTTTGGTCCCCTTTCAAGCATTGTGCCACCAGAATAAGAGGATTGCCACTTGTGATCAGACCACATTGATCAGCTTTTCGAGTGGGGCTCTGGCACAAGGACTGATTTTAGCCTGGGATTTTATTCAGCAGTTTTCAGAGATCATTGACACTTCCATTGCCTCCCAGGCCCCTTCCAGAGACAGATTACAGCATTTACTTAAGTAGTCATCCAGAAGCTAGGTACCTTAGATTTTATCAGAGCAAAGGTGGGATATTTGTATTTACTGGGGAACAATGCTGTTATTATGTCAGTGAACCAGGTATAGTGGAAATTAGCATCAACTGAGGGGATAGATATAACAACCAGCCCATATACCCTGGTATATTTCCATGGGACTACTTCATTTTCTACCCTACCTTTTTTTATATAGCACCCTGCCTACACCAATTCACCATCCAAAGTTCCCCACCCATAGACATTTTACTCTATGACTCATTATGAATAGATAACTTGCATCTATTGTAAGAATGGAGAGTTAGCTTTTACATATTTAATACTTTGGAGCAATATCCTTGTTTTCATAGAGCCAGTTAAATGGATGCCATACTAAAAGATGGCAAAGAGGTTCCTATCTAACAGGCCTAGGAACTCCCAAATTCAAATGTTGTTGTAGGTGAATCTTAAAAAAAAATCTGAATTTGTGTCATGTAGGCTTGATCATTAGATTAGTCTTACATCCTAATACCCCAAAATATGGGTTCCACTGAGGACTTCAGATGAGCAAGGGGCAGGCTTTGTATCATATGACATTGGACTCGAGTGAGTCAAAAAACTCAATTACATTTGTTACAAAGTGACAGCCACAGCTAGAAGAAAATGGGGGGAAATGGAGCCTCTATCTTCAAGACATAGAAGGACAATTTAGAGTTAGGAAAACTAAAATATGGGCTTGAGGACTACAGTTGAAAATATGACCAAATTCTTCTTGGAAAATACCACCTTGCTCTAACATAAATATAGGTTAATAGTTACTATCCCAGTTCTTACTACATTTTTGAGAAATGCATCCACATTTATTAAAGACAAAGGCAGAGAGAAATCAGGGTCTCAATATTAACTGTGATTTTTAAACAGCTCAGATTTAGTTATGTGTCGGTCATGCTTAGTTTAGATGCCATATGCACAATTTTCTCTATGACAACTAAAATGGACTTTACTGATGAGTATATAATATGAGAATGCTCTGGAGAGTTTGGTTCAAAGATGAACCAGAAAGGCTGATCTCCTGGGCCAGTGGAAGAGCATATCCATTGTTAAATTTTATTTTATCTCACAGTATTTTTTTTAAATTTTATTTTATTGAAACAATCGTGATCTACAGAGTCCTTCACAGTTGCATTTCAGTGATACAATGAGTCAGGGCCCTTCCCACCGCCAGAGTCAACCTGGGAGATGCAGGTCTCTCTGGGCTGCCCTCGGTAGTTTGTGGAATATTATCAGCCTAGTTTTGGTTTGAGTTCAAGCCCAAGTTTCTACTGGAAAGACACCACTCCCCTCCGGTGACATTTGTTCCTTGAATTTTCGTTTATTGGGGGTGGGAATAATACTCTGTTGGCTTTGATCTAGATCATTCAAGAGAAGCTCTCTTTTAGTGAAGAGGGACTAAGAAAATAATATTTGCAGTTAAATTTAGTCTGGTCTCCCCTACTGACGGTGGGGGGGGGTGTGCAGCCAAGAGGGGCTGAGGAAGTAATATTTTTAAATAATTTGGTAAGTACAGAATTGTTTCCTTTTATTATTATTTGGAAATATATATTCCAGCATGTCATCATCTCTAGTACATGAATAACGGCAGATCTTTGAATGACATAGAATAGGGTGAAAGTCTTTAGTTATATATCCAAGAAACCAGCATAGATTTAATCCAACATGGGATTAGAGTTTTGATCCAAAAAAAGGGTCATGGCTTTGATCCACTGGATTATAGTTCTGATCCCTAAAAGGACCATTACCCTCTGCTTGTTCTGGATGCCAACTCTTAGGCCTAGAGTAGAAGGAGAGGTGGCAAAAGGTAACAGGAGCCAGGAGTCCAGTAAACAGATTCTCCAGCAATTCAGCAGCCACCATCTAGCAGAAGCAATCCAGCTGATTCCAGATTTATATACCCCCCAGGCACTGACTTTATGTACCCCCAACTCAATTCTCTTCCAATAGTATGGGGCTAGTGTCTGGTAACTGATGTCCTAGCCCTTAATGGTACAGTGTATTAATTATTAATTATAAAGTCCTAGTGGTGTGGATGGATGGTTAGGCCTTTCTCGGCTTGGCCTGGTGCCTGCAACCCCTTCAGCCAGTGGGTCTTTAGGTATCAGGGTAAGGGCTAAGAAATGATCCACAGCAGTCAGATGAAGTTTCAGGAGACATCCAGCTTTATTAAAAGGTCCTGATCGCCATGTGATTTTTTTCACATGACCTCTAAGCTAAGCAACCTCTTTCCTGCTGCTCTGCATCCATCCTGTCTCCTATTTCTCCCCTTGCTGTGTTCCCCCTCTCCCTTCCCACCAGGCAACCTCTTTATTAATAACCAGAGATCCCTCCCAGATGTGGGAGTGTCTCACCTTCCAGGTGAGATGAGCAGCAAGTTAGGGAGGAGTAGCAGTACAGTAGAACTCTTATGATTGATTAAAAGCCATAAAAGTCTTTATTTCCATATAGTCTACCATTAATTTGTGGAGCAATAAATCTGTTATCATGTTGTTTGAATTATTTTTTATTATAACAGCATACTGTAAATACATCTTCAAAATAAATCTAATTGAATTCTTTTAAGTCTGATTTTAATAGAAACATTCTGATTTATTTTTTTAATGTTGTAGAAAGCGTTTGATGGCTTTGCCAATTAAGATAAATATATTTAAGTATACAGATCCGGTGTTGAGAAAAATGCATATAATAATCCAAGACTGACCTATAAAAATTCTGCTCATCTGTGAAACCAAACTATTGAAGAATATTTAAATATACAGTTATTTGAAAAGCTTGGATAAAGTAAAGTAGAATAAAAATATGATCACATTTTGTTTTCAACACTACTGCATGTCCCTATACAGTTGAGAAGGTTTTTTTTTTTTTACTAACACTATTTTTGAGAAGTTAGATATTATATTCAATGTCTCAGATGACATGCTTCTTCGCAACCCTAAATATTAATTGTTACTAACTATATTGGACATTTTTTTCCTTCACATTGAGTAAAAAATCACTCATATACTCCCTTTTCTTAAAGAAAACTTATATGGGGTAGACAAAATAGTGGGACTGTGCTTGAATTTTTATTGACTCTCTAAAGATGTAGAGGGTGAATTGGCATTGAAGTACCAATCTCTAGGTGGTTATCAGAGATGAAGTGAGAGTGTTAGCAGGAAAATCCATCTTCTCTGTCAACAATTTGTAATTGAGACAATAAAACTTAAATTAACCCATTAATCATCTAAACAAAGTGGCTTGGAATACAAATCTGAGTCTGGAACAGCCACATGTATAAAAACATGGAAAATGAAAATAAAGAATAAAAATGAGATATAGAGGATTTGGAGAAAGACAGAAAGAAGAGACAGATAGGTAAATAATGAAGTGAGTAATAAAGACATCAGCTGCTCAAAGAAATGAATGAAGAAGCAACTTGTCCCCTATTGTCATATTTTTCAAGTTTACTTTCTGATTCTATGATCTGTGTGAGATTACCAATTATCACTCTTAGTGTATTATTTTTGTTTGTTTAGTCTAGTCTTAATTTACTCTCTTGAAAATAATATATTACAAAATTAGCTATACAACTTCCTTAAAGCTAAGAAAATATAAAGAAATATATAGAGAAATTGGTAATAAAAATAGCACAGCCTATGAATTAAAAAAAATATGAGATTTCAGTCAAATGATGGGGAAAAGTTAAATTAGAAATTTTAGCACTGGGGCCCGGGAGATAGCATGGAGGTAGGGCGTTTGCCTTTCATGTAAAAGGTCATCAGTTCGAATCCAAGTGCCCCATCTGGTCCCCCGTGCCTGTCAGGAGCAATTTCTGAGCATGGAGCCAGGAGTAACCCCTGAGCACTGCTGGGTGTGACCCAAAAACCAAAAAAAAAAAAAAAGAAAAGAAAAAAAAAGAAATTTTAGCACTAACATGTAAAATAACTTGTTTATTAGACATCAAAGAATTCTCAATTGGTCATATTACCTATGCTAATATAGCAAGACATCCTTTATTGCAACTTAGCTATTGAAATCAAAAAACTTATCATATGTATCCAAGCCTTTATATATCAAACATTTGAATTAGATCCCTGGCATCTTCAAATTGATTAATCCAGATTCACAAATATGAAACTCATGTGATTCTTTTCTTCTTTTTACTTTTTTTACTTTTTATATTTTTTATTCCTTTCTTCTATCTGTATAAAACCATTGTGTTTTAGGGTCTATTACTTTTCATTGTCTCTTGTTTATTCAACAAGCAGATGTTTTTACTTAATTTATTTTGATGTTACAAAAATGGCTCCTCATGCATATAATTCTAACAATACATCTATTATCAGTGTATCTATTTCCCAGTCCTTGTAGGAGTTTCCTCATTAATTTGCTTTTAAATCTTTGCTACCTCACTGTGTATCTTTAAGTTAAGGCCTGTTCTTTATTTATAAAAACATAAAGTCTGTAAAAAAAAAAACTAGATATTTGACATGGCAAGCACATATTAACCTGAGTAGTAGCATTGTTGTGGGTAAAAAAAATTGCCTCATCTTTTAAACTCGCTTCATTTACTGTTTATTTCCCAAACTCAATGATGTTACAACATTCAACATTAGAATAGATGTGTTCAGACATGCCTCCTTAACCAAACATGAATTACCTACAAATTAGAAAAGCTGATACAGTAGAAGAATAACTGGGTCACTGTCCTTACTATTCAAATTAATTTTTGATTGTAGACATAAATAATTCATTTACATGTCGTCCTTTGTGGGAGCTAAGGACTTGAAATAGGCATATTAATTGTTTTATCCATACATAATTAATTAAGAGACAAACATCAATGCTCTTATTCTATTAACATGGAGATAGAATATTTAATATATTAAATATATTTGATATAAGTTCAATATGAGTCAGAAAATATGTAGATGTGTTTCACACTTGAAGAGGAATAATTATAATTAAAATCTCTAACTTGAACTGCAGTTATAGTAAAATGGGTGAGGCACTTGCCTTGCATGGGTCCAACTCATATTTTATTTCTGGTCTCCCATATATTGCCCTGAACAAGCTAGAAGAATTTCCAGAGAGCTGAACCATCAGTCACCCCGGAGCAACACTGGTATAGCCCCCAAAACTATAGACCCTAATAATCTCTTATTTTGCTATTGAACCACTTCAACAAGGTAAGTTTACTCAGCTTAATTCTTTACCTAAAATAAGACCCTATGCATGCCTCTTTTGATATAGTAAAATATTACAAGAATTTTTATAATCATTAGACTTTAAAAAATTATGCATACATCTAATATTAAGATGGCTGGTACCAGAGCCGGAGCGGTGGCACTAGAGGTAAGGTGTCTGCCTTGCAAGCTCTACAATAGGATGGACTACAGTTTGATCTCTTAGTGTCACATTTGGTCCCCCAAGCCAGGAGTGATTTCTGATTGCATAGCCAGGAGTAACCCCTGAGCGTCACTGGGTGTGGCCCCAAAAACAAAAACAAAAAAGATGATTTGTTTTAAATTGATTCTTTTAAGCATTAGGTGTTTTTTTTATTTAAAACAATATTTTATTGTGCTAAGTAATTTTTAGATATATGTCATTATAAAGAATATTTAATATTTTACAAAACTTGGCTCAATATGTAGAACGGTATGTCATAAAAATATTCACTTGTTGAGTCCAAAGAGATAGCACGGAGGTAGGGTGTTTGTCTTGTATGCAGAAAGATGGTGGTTCGAATCCTGGCATCCCATATGGTCCCCCGAGCCTGCCAGGAGCAATTTCTGAGCATAGAGCCAGGAGTATCCCCTATGTGCAACCAGTGTGACGCAAAACTCAATATATATATATATATATATATATATATATATATATATATATATATATATTCACTTGTTAAGAAATCAATTTTATTGATTTTTATAAAGAAATCATTTTATTATATAAAGTACTCCCCAATAATTTACATTTCTGTATAACGTGTAAAATATTGATAACTAAATTATCTAACCTATTTTCCTGGATATATTTGAAGATAAAATTCAAATTTTTCTGTTAATTTTAATATTTATTTTTGTAAATTATCTGAGACAAGAGTACAGCTTCTCATCTTCCCTCTGCAGCCATGGATTTCTTCTAGGCAAGGAGCCCCACCACAACAAATTAAAAAAAAGAAAAACAATATAAATGATCATAATGAGAAAAAAATGCAGAATCCCACCACATGTAGTGAGTGAAGATGATAGTTCTGAAGATTCAACAAATATCAGCCAACTATATAACCTCTCTGATCAAGAGTTGAGAGGAAATGTTAAGGCTGTCCAAAGATCTCAAAGAAATAATGGAATAGACAGCCCGTAAGACTCTCTAGGATCTGAGAATAGAAACAAGAAAATTTCAAAGGAACTATCAGGACTGAACAATTTGGTAGATAAAATGAAAACACTTACTGGAAAGCCTCAATTACAGAGTGACAGCTGCTTAAGACAGAATCAGTGAGCTGGAAGATGAGCTGTATAAAATATCTATTCAACCTAAGAAATTCAAACAGGGCCTTAAAAACTGAACAGAAGATGGAAACTATTCCTCAAATAAGTGAAAAACATAAATAGAACTTTGGTATAAATTTAACAGAATATAAGAATCATTTGGGTCATAGAGGGCCAGAAAGAAAACCCTAAGAAGAAACAACGGTCAAAGACAGCATAATTGAGAAATTCCAGGGGCTGAATAGTGCTTGCAACATCATTCTGGATTCACAAAGAGTGGCGGCTCAAAGAAATACAAATAAGAGCAACCTAAGGCATATTCTAGTCACAATGGTGAAACGATCTATAGAGAAAGAATACTGAAAAAAATAGAAATTACAGGCAAAGAAGCAAACTGACATTTACAGCATTGTTATCAAAAGAAACCCTCCAGTCCCAGTGGCAGTGGTGAGAAATAGTAAAAAGAAAAGAAAAAAAAAACGTCAATGAAATGAATGCCTCAAGGTTCAAAGTCAAAATTTGGAGAACTCTCTTCCAAGTAAATAATTTTATTAAATAGCTGGGGTGCTAATCTAAATCAGAAGACATAGACTCTAGGCTTAAAAAGGTTATATGTCACAGCAAGGCCTGTTTCTTGATAATCAAGTAGTATATCTATAGGAAGAAACAACACTCCTAAACAAAAATGCACCTAATGAGGAGCCAGAAAAAGCCCTATGACAACATCAAATGGTCTAAAAGTTCAAAACGATAATCTGGCCTTGAAGGAATGAATGACTTTTCATCCTATCAATACTGAATATAGATTCTTCTCCAATGCATATGGGGCATTCTTCAAGTGAGATAAAATTTGGAGGCGTAAAACATATCTCAATAAAATCAAGAGTATAGAAGTTGTATCGACTATTTATGGGGCTGAAACAATAGCACAGCAGTGGGGCATTTGCCTTGCGTGTGACTGATGCAGGGCGGACCTTGCTTCAATCCCCAGCATCCCATAGGGTCCCCTGAGCCAAGAACAACTTCTGAACACAGAGCTAGGAGTATCCCCTGAGCATAACTGGGTGTGGACCAAATAGGAAAAAAGAAAAAAGTACGCTGCTGAAATTCATATGGAACAATAAACGTCAAGGAATAGCTAAAGTAGTTGTTATGCAAATTAGAGGAAAATTGTAGTCATTAAAACAATATGGCTCTATAATAAAAACAGACCCAGAGATCAATGGAACAGACAAGAATATTTTGATATTAACATATAGGTATGTTGAGTTAGTGTTTCTACTCTTAGGTGTCTATTAATTAATTTATATTAAAGGACAAAAAGTACAGCAATAGCAAGGAAAGCCTATTCAATAGATGGTGCTGGGAGAACTGATCAATTAAATGAAGAAAAAGTAAACTTAGACTTTTATTTAATGCTGTTCACAAAGGTCTAATAAAAAGTGGATTAAATATCAGACCTAAAACCACAAGGTAGGTAGAGGTAAACTTATGAAGAACAGCCCATTGTATTGAAGCTTAAAGGAATCTTCAAAGAAGAAACACTACTGGCCAAGCAAGCAGAAGCAAGCATAAACAAATGGGGCTATTTTAAACTGAGAAGCTTCTGTATTTCAAAGAATATGGTAACTAGGATACAGAGACTACCTCTGAAATGGGAAAAACGATTCACATAATATCTATTTAATGAGACATTTATATCTAACATAAACAATTCACTGGTAGAACTTGGCAGGAAAAAACATTTAACAACATCCAACAATGAGGAGGAGAAATGAACAGACATTTCCTTTAAAAAGAAATACTGATAGCCAATAGTAGATCATAATATGTTCTACATCACTAATCTTCAAGGAGATTTAAATCTAAAATACAGTGAGATATCATCGCATGCCACAGAGACTGGCACACATCACAAAGAACAAGAACAAGTAGTGGATGTGGCAGAAAGGGACTCTCATTCACTACTTGTTGGAATGATGACTAGTCCAATTATTTTTGGAAAATTGTACAGATGTTTCCCCAAAAATGTTAAATTGAGCTTTGATATTATCCAGGAATACTACTCCTAGGGATATATCCTTGAAACACCAAACACAATACAGAAAAGCCTTCTGCATTCTTATTTTCTTTTTTTTTTTTTTTTTGGTTTTTGGTTTTTGGGTCACACCCGGCAGTGCTCAGGGGTTACTCCTGGCTCCATGCTCAGAAATTGCTCCTGGCAGGCACGGGGGACCATATGGGGCACCGGGATTTGAACTGATGACCTTTTGCATGAAAGGCAAATGCCTTACCTCCATGCTATCTCCTGGGCCCCTGCATTCTTATTTTCATCACAAAGATATTTATAAAAGATATAGTCAGTATCTGGATACAACCCAGGTGTCAGAGAATAGATGAGTGGTTAAAGAAACTATGGTACATTTATACTATGAAACACCATGCAGCTGAGAAGAAAAGTGAAGTAAAGAAGTTTGCTTATACATGCATGGATATGAAGATTATTATGCTGAATATAATAAGTCAGCGTGAAAGGTATCAACATAGAAAAATCTAACTCATTTATGGGATTTAAGAAAAATAAAAGTTAGTATAGTAATAATATCTAGACAATTTCAGTTGAGTGCCAGGAGAAACAGTGGATGGTAGGAAACTTGCCACAAATAGCAAAGTAATAAAGTTAAGGTACAGAAAGGACAACTATGACAATGATAATGGGAATTGATCACTCTACACAATATCTTTTATTTTCTTTTTTTTTGGACAATATCTTGATGTTGAATGGAAATAAAGCAACATGCATGGTACCCCTTCATTAACAATTGTGCAATCCATGTTGTCTAAAGGAAAAAATATGAGAGAGGAGTTAAATGACTGTCCTTGAGGCAGGCAGCAGGGATGTGGGAGGGAAATTGGAGCCATTATGACAGGAAATGTTCAGGGCTGAAGAGTGCTGTACTTTTCAAGAGTGAAACCCAATAATGATCAACTGTAATTGATTTTAAATAAATGAAAAAAAAGAGAAAGTTAAAAATATTCATGATGAGTCTATGGCTTACAATGTTCTACCACTAATCCATTCATTAGTTTTCTCCTCCTTCCACCAATGACCCTAATACCACTTTCAATTTTTAAACCTGACTACTCATCTGGAGATGAATTTTGTAACAGCAGTGATGTCATAGATAATACACTTAAGTGAATGATAAACATGTAGGGTTGGCCTGTTACCAGTTTTGTCCAACATGATTTCCACTTAATGCAGTTAGAATCGGCAGCTATGGTGGAGTTACTGTCTTTAAGATTGAAATCCTGGAATGGTCGACTGAAACAATTATTATGAAAGTTTCCATGGGGATTTCTCACAACTTTCCTCCTTCTTTATTCAAGCAATACTAAACTATTTATCTCTCAAACCACTTGTACTCTGAAGCCACTTTCATGTGTTCTGACTTTGGACCAATGAACCTGTAACAGCTTTATACAATAACTGATTCCGCTTCTTGAGCTAATTCCTGTAAGAAGGAGATGTTCTTCTTCAATTCTTTGTGCAGTGAGAAACAAGTGAGATGACCACAAGTAGAACTAGTGTCTGTCTTCTGAAAACTCTGAAGAAATACACTTGTTATCTTTAAAGATCCCCCAAACGTGTTACCTTAAATAATAGACATAATTATGTTTGTTCCCATGCCAGAATCTACAAAACAAAAAGCAAATAAATATAAATCCACAAATCTATAAGTTCTTGTAGATCAGTGCTTCTCAATTATATTCTGTCATTCCCTCCACGGAAGAAGAAAACATTTTTTCGCACGCGACTGTAAATAGTATCTTTATTAAAAAAAAAAAAACTTTAACCTGCAAAACAAAAATCTATAAAATAATTTGAGTTGATTTTGTAATCAGAGGTGACTAGATTAATGACTACAATGAGCATGTTTTGCAATGCATAGCTTTTCGAAGTGGGGTTTGAAGCAGGGCACAGCAACTCTCAGCTCCAGAGACATACAGAGACATAAACACAGGGCTTAGCTTGTTATGACAGCATTGCTAAGATCAAAGGAGCCCCCTTTATGGAATTTTGCCCCCCCCCGGGACACGCCCCACTATTTGAGAACTACTGTGACAGATTTTGATGTTAATGTCCTCAAGTACTCAAGGAAGTATCTGTAAAGATGCCTCCTTAAAGTGAGTTCATTCATATTCTCTTTTCAGCTTTATTTTATTTCAGCTTTATTTTTTTTCCCACAAAGCAGAACAGGTCCCAAAAACATTATAATAGAGTTATCGATCATGTTGTTGGTACTTCAAGAACTTCATTTTTATGATCATTTTATGATTTTTATGATTTTTATGAACTTAGGATGTTCTATAAGTTTTCATGGGACGCTAGGGACAGAAGTTATTCTCCCAATTCTATGTGTTACCATTAAGTGATAGATGATTAGTTTATATTCCTATCACCACAAAAAATTAACATAGTCATTAAACTAGTTTTCCATGTTATATTTTATTTTAGAATCTATTATTGTTGAATTTTCTAATCTATATGAGAAAATACTACTTAATTAAAAAGTATTCATGCTATTTATTGGTACATACTGCTTATTGCAGAAAGCTAATTAGTGAAGATTAATGGAGTAAAATGACTGATTAATAGTTAGGTTTAAACTTAATTATCTCAAGTTAATTTTATTTTTTCTTTTGTTTAACTTGTAATTATCACAGCATTGCTCATTAACAGTTTTAGTTATTAAAAATCGTTTTAGGGCTGGAGTGATAGCCCAGCAGTAGGGCTTTTGCTTGCACATGACCGGCCCAGGACGAACCCATGTTTAATTCCTGGTATTTTATATGGTTCCTCAAATCTGCCAGGAGTGATTTCTGAGCATTGCTGGGTATGGCCCAATCCCCCCAAATCATTCTATAAATCATGAGTCTAACTTACCTTTATTTTAAATTACTTTTAAATAAGGTAAATCATTCTTACATTACAAGCAAGAAAGTAAAATCTGTTAAATACTTGCCCAAATTCCCATCTTCATTGTGAATAATTCAAAATTGATGTTATTGACTTTTTTGGTTGAATATATGACTTTTTGGAATTTATAGTGAAGAGTTTTCAACATGGTATCTGTTTTGTACCACAAATATTTTAACAAGATGTAAACAATATACCAAAGACTATTGTTCTGTGAATCATTTTCCTCAATTGTAATTTTTCATTTCTTTTAATTAAATAAAGTGTATATGTTTTGAACTCTCAAGTGCTGAATTTAAGCGTTGTCTAAAGATAAAAAGCAATGATTTAAACATAAATGTAAGTTTTAATCAAGTAACATCTGTCATTTGTTGTATTGTTTGTCCTCTCAGAAGTCCTTTATTTATGAAAAATGGCTCTTACATTATATTCTCATGAGATTACTTCAAGGACAAAATGAAGAATGAGGTAATGTCTATAAATCCCATTGCATTGTGACTGGCACATCAAAAATGCTGAATTATCCTTGGGTCCTTTCCTTCACCCTTGGTCATACATATAAGTATTTCAACTCCGTGTAACTAAATCTCTGTGCATAGATCACAATTCATTTGTCTTAATGACCCTTGCCTCACTGTTATGGGTCTGATAAATGTTGTGTATTGAAGATTACAGCAGACAAAAATATTCAAATCTTTATGTGATCAATACAAATCAGTAGTTTTGTATCAAAAACAAGGGTATCTTTCTCCTGAATAAAATGCATTTAAGGATAATGAAATTTAGGATAATGAAAGTTGGGATAGATAGAAGTAGTATATAAATGAAAATTTCCTGGTAACAAATCCCTTGTAGCTTTCACTAATCAAGAATACTCAATCTTGGTTTATGGTTGTAGATAGCAAGTTATCATTTATTTAAAATAGTAAGCCCATATTAAAATATACTATCACAGTGATGTTAGGGACACAGAGCCCATATTAAATTTTTCATGATTTTTTCATGAAGAAAAAATATAAAAACATGAAAATCCCCTAATTATATTTATCAACATCACACTGCCTTAGTACATATCCTTTACATTATCGTAACTCAGAGGCAAATTAAGGTCTTTGAAGATGCTATGGAGAGAGCTCAGTTGACAGCATTATATGCTCTGTAAGTGCAAGACCCTAAGTTTTATTGCCACACAGCATTATGTTTTTTGACTTCTAGGTTATATCCCTAGGAGTGGTATTGGATAATATATTGAAGCTCAGTTCCTATTTTTGAAAACTATCCATAGCTTTTTCCAAAAATATGGACCAGTTCCCACCAGTAGTAAATGAAATCTCCCTTCTCACTGCATCATGCCAGCACTTTTTGTTCTTTGTGATGTGTGCCAGTCTCTGTGGTTTGAGATGATATCTCATTGTTTTGACTTGCACCTTCCTGATGATTAATTAATGTTGTGGAACACTTTTTCATGTGCCTTTTGGATATCAGGATTGCTTCTTTGAGGATATTTCTATTCACTTCAACTCCCCAATTTTGACTGGGATTAGTTGATTTTTTTCTGCAAAGTTTTACCAGAACCTTCTGTATCTTGGATAGTAATTCCTTATCAGATGTTAATGGTACTTTCTCTGATTCCATGAATAGTATTTGTATCCTACTCACCATTTCATTTGAGATAAAGAAGATTCAAAGCTTAATAGAATTCCATTTATTTATATCTACTTTCACTTGCTTGGACAGTAGTGTTTTATCCTTGAAGATATCTTTAGCAGCAATTCATGAAGTGCTCTTACTAGAGTTTTTTTGTTTCCATCCACGTGTTTCTTTAGGCTTGTAAGAAAAAAAATACTTTGTTGACCAAAATTTGCTGAATATATCATGATTAGACATTACTTTTTGCTCTATTGCTCTTTTATTTAAAAAAAGGACCATCTCTGTATCTTATTATTTTTTCAATTGAGTACTATGAGGTCTGAAATAAGTATATGTCTTCCAAGATATTAAAATCAATTTCAAATGATTTCCCTAATTTTTTTCATGTTTTGAGTCTGTGTCTAAACTTATGTTGCTACATGTTTTTTTTTTTTTATCAGAAGTAAGTGGATATACCAGTATTTTGTTTCCTAGATTATCCAACACTGTGTCTATTAATTTTTTTTCACTTTATGGCCACATCCAACAGGAGTATTCCTGACCTTGTTTCAGGATTCATTCCTACCAGTCATCATATGACTATATGAGACACTGGTGATTAAAACTTTATGCCACATGGAAGGCAAACCCCATGTAATAACTCTCTACCTCCTGTCCCTGACCTTTTGCTGGGATAGTTTAGTTCATTAAAATTCAAGTTATTATCTATCATTGAGTCTTGCTATTTTACTTTGAGGGTTCTGGCTTTGGACATTGGCTACTTGGTTTATATAAGCGGCTTTTCATTCAGAGCATGTTCATTCAGACCTAGTTTCATTGTCACAAATATTGACAGCTTTGGTTTGCTTGAGAATGTCATTTATTCTTTCATGCCATCTAAATTAGAACTTTGCAAAAGTAATGAACTCTACATTGAAAGAGTCTTTCATTCAGTTATTTTAATATATTATTCCAAACCTTTCTTGTCTGTATAATTTTGTATGGACAATCAATAATTATTTTTCCTTATTTTAATGCTTTTTTTCTTCTATCTTGCTGATTTAAGAAATCCTTCTCTATTTGGACTTTTCATTTGTATTAATGATTGTCTTGGAATTGTTTTGTTTGACTTTATTTTATTTAGTACTGTTTTGGCTTCTTAACATGTGCATTTCCTTCCTCTAGGAAATGGTGACATTTTCCCATAAATCTTTCTTCCCCTTTCCTTTTTTCTGACCTTCAATATATTCATATAATTTAGTCTTTACTCATTTAGTACCTTATTATCTGCCATCCCTTTGTCACTCTTTTCTTTTTCTACTTCCTTATCGATACTGGCTTGTGTTTTGTCTCTAAGTTTGTCTACTTGGTTTTCCCCTGTGAGATTCTTCTACAGTGGGTTTACAAAGAATATTTCCCAGTTCCGTTTTTATGGAATCTCTCATTCTCTGAAAAAGTTCATCATTAAATTGGTTGAGTGTATCATCTATTGATTGCTTGATTTCACTGGTGAGTGTTAGTTTAATTCCTGCTGCCAGTACAGTGAATGTAATTTTATCTCCTCATCAATGAGGCTCAAACATTTTAATGGGCGTTAGGACTTGTCTTGGTTGTCCCTACTGTGACTACACATAAGCTTTTTAGTTTCTCCACTTTTCAGTGATTCTGTGAATATCAATGGTGCATGTTTAGACTCACAGGTACTTAAGAACTTATCTGTTGAGTTTTTTATGCCATATGGCTACAGAGTTTGTTCAGATTATTTTCCTTATTTTCTTGTGTAGATTTTTAATTTAATAGTATACTTAAACATTATTAAATGTCTCTATTAAAGGCACTTGTCAACAAGTAATCTCACGGTCTGTGAGCAATGTGACTTTTTTTTATCTTGACATCAATAGTGAGTAAATAACATTTATTCTAGAATATCCAAGAAGACCAAAACAAGTTCTCCATGTTGGATCTTCACTGTGGTGCTATTCTTGAACCATTTGGCAGATGAAACTCCATAGAGTAACTGTTTTGGAGATTCTCCTGGAGGCAAAACATTGCATGCAGAGTTATTTGAGTGTGCCCAGAAATTTTTTCACTTGTTACTTAATTAAACTGAAATTTAAGACTTTTCACTTTCTGAGAAATAGAAGTGCCATATTCCACATAGCTCTGATATAAGAGATGTATGTAATAATGCTTAGTGCATCTGCATGGTTTAAGCTTTAAAGGATAGATGGGAACGGTTTTATATCAAGTCTTGGCTTATTGGTAGAGTGTCCTAAAGCCCAGGCTAGCAAAAATGTAACTTGTTTCGTAACAAATTCCCTATAAATTGGGTGATGTTACCTCATTAAGAGGGGAAAATAATGAAAGGCACCAAGACCAAACAGTTGTATGAACATTGAGTAGAAATAAAAAATGATCAGTCTTAAACACCAAATCCAAAACCAACTACAACAGAATAGATATCCAGGTTACAATAGGCTAGACACAGAAGGGATCACTTATACTAGCAGCACAGGGGGCAAAGGAGGGGCGATATGGGATGCATGCTAGGAACAAGGGTGGAGGGAAGACAACATTGGTGGTACGAATACCCCTGATTCAATCTCACTATATATCTAAAATACTACTGTGAATGATTTGTAATCCACTTTGGTCAAAATAAAAACTATTATCAAAACAATGTTGAAAACTTAGAAATAGGGATTACATGACAAATCACTATATCCTTCTATCTGCAATTAGAACCTAGAACAGTCAACTACTGGAGTGACATCTTTATCTTTTATTTTATTTTTAATAGTTAAATGATCTAATTGAATCACCAGGAGATGTACAGTTAAAACATTGTTCATGATTGAGTTTCAGTCATTCCATGTTTGGCACCCATCACTTCCCCAGTATTTTTCCTGCCATCCATATTCTGAGTTTCCCTCTCATTCTACCTCCTGCTTTCTCCCTTATATGCCTCTGTGTCCTTTTCTCTTTTAACTATCATTCCTCTTTCACTCTGCTATTTTTTTCATACGCTTCTATATCTTATTTCTTTGTTTGTTTGTTTGTTTTTGGGGGGCCATACTCAGAGTTTCGGTTTGTTCCAAACCATCTGCAAGCAAGGCAAATGTCCTACTGCTATCACTCCAGCCCTTTTGTATTTCTGTTTTATATATCTTCTTTCTTCTGGGGTTAGAGACACTCCTAATAATGCTCAGAGATTACTACTGGCTCAGCATTCAGAGATTATTTCTAGCAGTGCTCAAGTTATTATATGGGATACCAGAGAACGACTCTAGTCAGTCATGTACTTTTACTAGAGGCAAGTGACTTACCTCCGTACTGTCTAGCCTGCTCCCATTTTTCTATATTTTCTTGTATACATTTTTAATTAATAGTTTATTTTTCTGTCTCTGTTAAAGGCACTTGTCAACAAGTAATCTCACGGTCTGTGAGCAATGTGACTTTTTTTTTATCTTAACATAAATAGCGAGTAAATAACGTATATTCTAGAATATCCAAGAAGGCCAAAACAAGTTCTCCATGTTGGATCTTCACTGTGGCGCTATTCTTGAACCATTTGGCAGATGAAACCCCATAGAGTAACTGTTTCGGAGATTCTTCTGGAGGTAAAAACTTCATATGTACTATCACTCCAGACATGGGGAAGGACACTACCAAGAGAGATGCCATGTTTCTAATAAATTGTGGTTCCTATTCAAGCTTGACTTTGAGCCATCCCTTTTTCCTCACTTTTTTCTTCTGGTTAAAAGTGTGATGACCTATCAACAGTGCATTGTTTGTGAGGCATTATTTTTTTTTGTTTTTTTGTTTTTGTTTTTGTTTTTGGGTCACACCCGGCAGTGCTCAGGGGCCACTCCTGGCTCCACACTCAGAAATTGCTCCTGGCAGGCACGGGGGACCATATGGGGTACCAGGATTCGAATCGATGACCTTCTGCATGAAAGGCAAACGCCCTACTTCCATGCTATCTCCCGGGCCCCTGTGAGGCATTATTAAGCCCTAATGCTATGCCTATCTTCTCCCTGATGTCTCACATATCCCTATTTATGTTTCTGCTATGTCCTTCCTGCCAACCTCCTGCACAAATACCAGTTCCTCTTGTCTTATATAAGCATTGTTGGAATGAAATAAAGTATCTCTAGTCATCAACCTGGGACCCATTTTTTCTCAATCATAGACTCAGGAAACAAATGCCCTCAGTCCTAAAGGTACTAGAGGAATACAAGTTGACCATTGCATACAGGTTCTGCACACCCCAAATATAGTTAAGTATACCACCAGTAAACTTCAAAAAATAGGAGTATTCTGAAAGGGAAAGGTATGCAACATTTAGACACTGGCTAATAAAAAAAAGATGCTTGCTCCAAGAGATCTTTGCTTTCTTCTCACTTTCACCTGTGTATGTTTATTATAACATGGCCCTCAAGGTAGTATTCTATAAGAAATTAACTACATTCAGGTGGTATTTAATTTTTTCTTCTTTGCTTATAATCGTCCCTGATTATAAATAAGTGGAACTTAACATTGTGTTGATAATTTAGGTGTCTTCACCTTGTGAAAATTAATTGCAGCATTTCTGTATTTCTGTGTTTTTTTATAAGCGAATTAAAACACACGAGAACTTAAATCAACAGAATTGAGTCTAAATCTCCAGTTATTCATTTAACTTGATTCTGAGCAGTTTTCTGCTTTATAATAGTCTATATTTAAAAGTAAAAATATCTTAGTATTTCTACAGTCAGTGTTCCTGGGGAGATAGTTTCAGTCTATAAAAGTACCTGAAGGACAGCACTTCCCTTTGGTTATTATTAAAGAGCTTGCTTTTTATAGCCATTTCCCAACTTTTCATCATGAAACAATTTAACAAATGTTCAGTTTAAATTAGCTGTTAAGTTAATAACTCACTTATTTTTTTGTAAAAATAAATTGCTCTCCTTATATCAGAATAAAGATAGAGTTTTTATTTTAGCTAATAATGCATCTGAGAACTTAGATATTCTCTACACAGCCCAAGTAGTAGGTAAGCTTTAGTAGATAAAAATTTCATCTCCTGTTGATGCTGCACACAAATCTTGTTGTGTTTGTTAATATAGTCTTTCAGGCCTTGGCTTTAACTGGGTGATAGCAGGCCAAAAATCATAATGTGAAGCAATGAGTATTTATTTATGTAATTACTTGATTTGCATAGCTTATCCCACGCCCATCTAGGGTTGCATAGACTTAGCCAAGATCTGGGATCCGAGGCTGAGATGTTTAGTACATCTCCCTCTGCAATTCATTTGTTGACTGGCTTAGGTAAATCATTAACACTCCAGATCTCAATATCCCACCCTGTGTAACAGCGGTGATCGTTAATACTTATTTAAGACTTAGCTCGCTTAGTTAATACATGTACATTGCTTTGAAGCTAGGTGCTATCTATCATTATTTATTATTGCGATTTTCAAATACTTCTCAAGGAGAACCTCATATGCAAATGAAACATTATGAAGAAAGAAATAATTAGAAGATTCTTTTGTGGGAAATCGTCTTCAGGCTGACGAATTAATTGTCGCTTATAGAGTAAAATGATTGAGTCACTGAAACAACTCTTTAGGAATAATCAAACATCTGCCATCCCTTGGTGAGGGCTAATTAAACTATAGACAAGGATAATTGGCATTACTCCTGGGGTAAACAAAGGTGACATCAAAGCAGCTGAGGTTGTCCATATATCAATTAATTATTGTATTTAATATCCGTAATGTGCATTAGAGAGTCACATTTTATGTAGTAATTGATGATGGTAGTAGGGAGGGTGAGATATGAAAGATAACTAGAGAGCTATTTTCTATTAATACAGAAGCTATGAAAGGAAAGTGCTTTAACCAACAATTGGCTAAATATTACAGGCACAGGATGTAGTAATGGTTTTTGACCCTGGTTTGAACTTCTGGCAACATATAATGATAGCTTATAACAGTCAGTCAGGTTTTCACTCATGATCATAGATCCAGGATGTGGCCCCAAAACACTCCCCAATAAGAACAAATAAGCAGACAATTCCTTTCCAAACTTAAGTCATCTAAGCACTAGATGAAAGGTAAGTTGAGCTCTGCCATATTGAACAGAGCAGTTGTTGACTCTTCACAGGTAATAGATATGGAAACAAGGGCACAAGACCCAACAAAGCTAGAAGAAATTAAGAAGGTTGCACGCAGACAACCTGGGACGGACCTGGGTTCAATCCTTAGTATCTCATATGGTCCCCTAAATCTGCCAGGAATGATTTCTGAACACAGAGTCAGGAGTAACTCCTGAGCATTTCTGGGTGTGATCCCCTCCAAAAAAGAGATGATAAAGCATGCCATGTCAGTCATCTCTTCCCCCACACAGCTGCCTGTGTACCATGCTCTTCGTGAGGACCTCGAGTATGTGCAGTATCAATTATATTAATTTATTTCCAATTCAGCATATAAACAAGACCTTTTATTGTACTGTGCAACATCCAATTTCTATCTGGAGAAGTGTAGTCCACTGAAGTTTATCCCAGAAACTTTCTTAGAGTAGGAGTTAGTTACCTAGTCATGAATATTTTTTTATTCACACCCAAGACTCAAGCAAGAATAAAATATATGTATTTGAATTTGTCTTGTAAATAATAATATAATATTTGATTGTATCTGTTGTTTTATTTTGGGTCCATACTGTTGGTCCTATGGCTTACTACTGGGTGTGCTCAGGAATCACTTCCAGAAGAGCTTGGGGGAAATCATAAGTGATGCTGGATATCAAAACAGGTCAGCTTCATGTAAAGCCAGTACCTGGTAAGCACCCTCTGTACTATCTATTCATCTTCTGGAATATGAATTATACTATATCTGAATTCTTGCTTATGAAAATAGAAATCTAGTTTCAAAGTGGTTTGTGAAATCTCTTGATCTCAGAGTGTTATAATGAGGAGAAGGAAAAACAGTGGTGGGAGAAAAAGATATTTGAGAAAAAAATGAGGGGTGCTGGTCAATAAAGATTTAATTACATCTTAGGGCCTGAGAGATTGCTCAGCAGTAGGACATTTGCCTTGCATGGGGCCAACCTATTCCTGGCATTCCATATGGTCCCCCAAGCCAGTCAGAACCAATTTCTGAGTGCAGAGCTAGGAGTAACACCTCAGCACAGCCAGATGTGGCCCTAAGAATAAAAGATTTAGCTACATGTATGGTTCAAAGGACAGAGCTAAATATCTAAACCATTGATTCAATGACACTGTGATCATGATACCCAAAATTTAACAACCTAATGCAAAATGGTACTCCATGAAGTTATCAGGATAGGAGGAAGAGCTGTGGGAAGGAACTTGGAAAGTCGACAGTGGTAGAGGAATTGTTGCTGGGACATTGTATTTCTAAAACTCGACCATAAATAGCTTTGTAAATGTGCTTTAATGGTGCTTTAATAAAAAATTTAATTACATGTGATCTGCATACAATTCCAAAATGATATATGCTTGACTGCCTTCCAGTCTATTTTTCTCCATTTCACCAAAAATTTCAGTTAGACCCTAGAAATGTAGGTTTATTCATCTGTAGTGAATAAGTTTTAAAATATTGTACAAACAGGCCCAAATTAGAAAGCTTTTGTTTTTAGTATATAAATTAATGACCAAATGTCTACTATCCTGCACATGAAGATGTTTTCATGATATTATCCCTGCAATGTCAGCAAAATAAAATCAATGAGAGAAATACTTATAAACCCCATGTTCTGTAAAAGACTTTCATACAAAATATATAAAGATTTCTTATATACAAAGATAATAAATAAACAAAGATAAATGAAATATCAGCAAAGACTTGAATAGGCATTTTCCTTTAAAAAGACACAAAAAATGGCAAATAAACACATGGAAAGGTTTTCGACATTTTTAATCATTATCAATTTGCATGCCTAATGCACAATACGCTACTGCACCACATCCTACAAAAATTAAAAAGACAATAAAAATGTTGTCAAGAATGTGCTGAGCCTCAAAATAATTTACAATTAAAGCAGCTAGTCACCAAAATAAAAAAATACTCATGTTTATTATTCTATTGCATGTAATGCTATAAAAGTCAAAAGGAAATGGAGGTCACTTGCTAGTTCTCATACTATCATACACTCTCATATACTGCTCATAGACAAGAGGAGTGAGTGGGAACAAAAAGAAAAAAATATAAGAAAAGGACTAGTGATAGGCACAAGGTTTCTTTTGTATAGTACAAATGTTCTAAAATTAGTTTTTGGGCCACACCCAGCAGTGCTCAGGGGTTCCTCCTGGCTATCTGCTCAGAAATAACTCCTGGCAGGCACGGGGGACCATATGAAATGCAGGGATTCGAACCAAACACCTTAGATCCTGGATCGGCTGCTTGCAAGGCAAACACCGCTTTGCTATCTCTCCAGGCCCCAAATGTTCTAAAGTTAGATTACAGTGATATTTGTACAATTCTATAGGTATAATAAAGATGTGACACACTGAGGGGTTGAAAGTTATGAATCTCAATTATATTTCAAGCTTCCCCATAAAGGAAATAAAATGCTATTGATTTAATTCATCGCTGTAAACTGAATCATTTCCTATTATAATTTCCTATTCAAATTATTTGAATAATTTCCTATTCAAATTACTATAAAGTCCATATAACTATAAAGCTCTCAAACTTATTAAAATCTTGAAACCGGTGTAGGAGGACTTCTTTGCATGGTAGAGGAAATGAACAAATCCCTGGAAGAGGAAAACTGAAGTGAAATATTAAATAATTCATCTAAAATTGAATTGCAGTAGGTAAAGAATGTCAAGGGTCCTATCATTGATCTTGAAGACAAAACATAAGCCAGCACCACAAAAATAAAGGAATAGAAAAGAGAATTTAAAATTGGAAGTAAATGTAAAATGTTTATTGCATAATAAGAAGAGAAAAATAGAATATTTGAGTCATAATAATACATGAATGAGTGAAAAGTTAAAAAGATGAGAGAGTCTAGGGGCTGGAGCAATTGTATAGTGGTTGGGCATTTGCCTTGCATATGGCTGACTTGGGTTCGATCCTCAGCCTTCTATATGGTCCCCTGAGCTTGTCAGGGGTGATTTCTGAATGCAGAGCCAGGATTAACCTCTCATCACTACTGGGTGAGGCACCAAAAACAAATAAAAAGGAGATAGAGCCAGTCTAATGGAAGAGATAATACTTAAAGATGTCCCAGTTATTGGAGAGAGACAAGTGCACAGATTCAAGAGACCTTGGGAGTATCGCAAAATAAACCCAAATAGAGGAATGTCAAGACACATTTTCAGTGGTCGGAATGTTGTACTGGTGAAGAGGGGTGTCCTTTTTATGACTGAAACCCAACTGCAAACATGTTTGTGAACATGATTCTTAAATAAATATATTGTCAAAAAAACAAATCAAATTTCAAGAACAAAAAATATATGTAATTTATTTAGAACAGGAGGGAAGAGAAAAATCTAAAACATAAGAGAGATAATAGAAAATTCACAAAATGTCTCTTCTATAAAGCCATACAAGAATGATATTTAAAACACTTTATGATTAAAATATTCAGCACAGCGTCCTCTCCCTTACAAGGCTTCCATTTTGATTTAAGGAGAGGCTCCAATGAATTTCATATGAAAAATTATTCTATATATTTTCTGTACTTAACCCAACCTTTCAACAAATACTAAATAATATGCCCCAAATTCAAGTGTGCAGGGCAAAAATAGCCACGATTGTCATAGTAAAAATACTACAAATCAATTGGTATTAATATTTATCTGGGGGACAGATCGATTAGTAAGATATATACCTTGCATACATGTGAGTTATGTTCAATTCCAGTCCCACATGTCTCCCTGAGCACCAACCAACAGGAATGATACTTGGATGTAGAACCAGAAGTTTGAGAACCAGCAGATATTGCTCCTAAACAAAGAAAAAAATTATCTGAATGCCAAAAAACTAAACTCTCTAATTAATCAAAAAGAATAGTAGCTAAATGGATCAGGTAGCAACATTCAGCTATGTGCTGTTTCCAAGAATCGCCCGTAAATTCAAAAACAAATGTGGTCTCAGATTAGAAAAAAATGGAAAACAATCATACAAGACAAAATAGATTTTTTAAACTGATCAGAACGGATATACTTGTTTCATTCCAAATAGCATCAAAACTTAAAGATAGGGATCGATACCATTCAATGCTAACTCTTATTAACTTACATGCACAGTATTAGGGGACAACACATTTTAGAAAGATTCTATATGCAAGATATAAAGAGACACAAGTGGAAACACATTAGTTGCAGACTTCAACATCACTAACTATTCAAAAAAAAACAGTAAAAATAAAAAAGAAGGAATTATCCACAGAAAAAACCCAAATCCATTTTTTTTTGTTTTTGGGTCACACCCGGCAGTGCTCAGGGGTTACTCCTGGCTCCATGCTCAGAAATTGCTCCTGGCAGGCATGGGGGACCATATGGGGCACCGAGATTCGAACTGATGACCTTTTGCATGAAAGGCAAACGCCTTACCTCCATGCTATCTCCCGGGCCATTTTAACATTTTCTATAAAATCAGCATTATATAAAATTATTAAATTATCATAATATAAATAATATAACATAAAACTTTACATATAAATCAACAATAATGAAAATAGCAGATATAAATGCTACCTAAAAGGAAAATTTCAGACCAACTTCTAAATTCTTTAATCAAAATTCTTGCTCACTTTCAGTCCAATAAATTTACAGTGAGCATACACTGACATTATAATTCTAGTCAGCTATCCCCACAAGAACGCTCAAATAACACCTCTCTACTATAAAAATCGCAGTGGAAAAGCAACGCAGAACTGTACCTTGCTTAGTAAATGAAGTTAGAAGCCATGAAGACCAAACTAGCAATAAGGAAGTATATAACCTCACTGATAAAAACTAGAGAGAAAACGTGGAGAATATTTATGGGACTTCAACAGATAATGGAAGACAGCCTGTAAAGTCCAAAGGATATGAGAGCTAAAATTAGAAAAATAAAATCAGAAATCACAGAATTAAAAATGTGATATGTGGCAGCCAGAGAGGTAGTGCAAGCGGTAGGACGTTTACCTTGCATGTTTCTGACTTAGGACAGACCATGGTCTGATCCCCCAGTGTCCCATGTGGTCCCCCCAAATCAGGTGCGATTTCTAAGTGCATAGCCAGGAATAGCCCTTGAGCGTCACTAGGTGTGACCAAAAACAAACAAACAAATAAACAAAACAAAAAATAAAAGAACAGCAAACCAGAGAAGTTCTGTACTGTGATGGAAAGGAAAGGGCTGAGTAAAGTATAGAACTGACCTTCCTTTCCAAAAAGGACGAAGGCCCACAGTCATCCAGTGGTCCTCAAACTACGGCCCATGGACCACATACTGTATTTGTTCCCATTTTGTTTCTTCACTTCAAAATAAGATATATGCAGTGTGCATAGGAATTTGTTCCCAGTTTTTGTTTTTACTATAGTCCGGCCTCCAACGATCTGAGGCACAGTGAGGACCCCTACCAGTCACTTTCCTAGGTGGCAGAGATTGATAGAGAGAAAGTATCAGTTTTCCTTCTTGTGTAGGGGATGCTGCCGCCTCTTCTTCCCTCTCCCAAATAGTCACCCCAAGGATCCTCATCAACATCACTAAGAATAGTGAATGAGAGTTTCTTTTCCACCACATTGTTATTAATACTAGTTTTCTCGAGTTTTTTGTATGTGCTGCCATTTCCAATTATGTAAAATATCTCTGTTGTTATTTTTTGCATTTGTATTTCTCTGATATAAATGATGATGTTGACTTTTCATGTTTACTGGCATAAGAAAATATCTGTTCCACTGGTCTCTGCATTTTTTTCCAAATGTTAATCTGATTGGCAGCTTTGACTCTTGTCCAGTGGGGGTCAGTAGCAAAGAGTTGGACAAATAAAAACTTATGGAGACAAACACATATGGACTGTTTAAGTTTTTTTTTTTGAGGGGGGGGGGTCACACCCGGCAGTGCTCAGGGGTTACTCCTGGCTCCATGCTCAGAAATTGCTCCTGGCAGGCACGGGGACCATATGGGGCACCGGGATTCAAACCGATGACCTTTTGCATGAAAGGCAAACGCCTTACCTCCATGCTATCTCCCGGGCCCCGGATTGTTTAAGTTTTAGGGTTGCCTAGGAAGCCATCAGTGTGCTCAGAGGCAGGTCATTTATTCAATAAAATATTGCTTCTCCACCACACTGGAGTCTTAACAAGTGAGTCATTGTTGACTGGCACAATACAGACAGTAAAAACTTAGCAGTTAAAAGACATTAAACACATCATCCTTCAATAATACCTGGAGAGCAGAGTCAGGGGATTTTACATATAGCCTAGCAGAAAGCAACCTTAAAGTATAATACTCTGACAATTTTCTGTTCTATTTTTGCCACTCTATCCTTCCAGCTAAAGATCTATCATGTTTTGGTTGTGCTACGCCTATGGCATTATTATATGATCTTGGGAAATATTTGCAGCACGCAGGTATTTGTCATGTACCCTATGCTTTCCTGCTATTCAAATCTTTTCTGGGTGCATCTTCGCAAGCACTTTATAGTCTCAGATCTAAAATATTTTCCAAGGGGAGTAAATCAACTTCGGGGATTTTAGTTAATTGTCTGATTTCACATATTTTGTTCAATATTTTATTGTATTTTATACTTAATTTGCTAAGTAGAATTTTTACCTTTTTAAAAAATGTACTATAGTCTCAGTAATATGGTTATGATAATGCTAAAGTTTATAGCATTGATGAGCAATGTTACTAAGTACCACAGCACTCAAAGTACCCAGGACCTTCCACTACTGTTCTTCTATCGCATCTTGTCCAGTGTTCATCACATCACTCACCTCCATTATTTTTATGCTCAATGTGAACAGTTTAATTTGTATATTCATTAATATGCTGAATAAAGACATATAAGATCAAGTATATATACATACAATATCAATGGTTTACAAAAACTTTAGATGTATATTATATTTATTTAATGCTGAAGGAAAATCTATGGTAATATATATGGTTCATTGTTTGAGAAGCTTTTATCATGTATTTTTCCATTATATATGCTACTGTCTATTATAGCATTTGCATTATTTTCAAAGTTAATTGCAATGCTTTTAAGTATAATTGAGTATGAATGCACTTAAATTTAATCTCTTACACACAAAATTTTTAAGTTTCTATCAGGAGCACCTTTAAACAGTCTACTAAAATTATGAGGAAGAAAGATGAGAGATCATAAAGTGAGTAAAGTACTTGTTGTGCCTATGACTGACTGATGTTCAACTTCTGGTACCACATACACTCTTGCAAATATTGTCAGAATAATATGTCACTTTAGAGACAGAAATTAATGTTTTTGAGATATCACGTTATAATACCACAGAGAATAATATTCAACAAAATAAATAACCATGTTAGCATGGATGAGGTCAGAAAAGAGGACCCTCATTCACATCTGATTGAAATGTTTAATAGTTCAGCTTTTTAAAAATATCTGGAATTTCTCCAAAAATTAGAGTGTAACTTTTATATAACCAGCAGTTATACTTCTGAAATATAACTACATTTTGAACTGTCCTAATAATGAGAATGTATGAGGGAAATAGAGAGCCTGTTTAGAGTACAGGTGAGGGGTGGGTGGGGAGGAGGGAGATTTGGGACAATGGTGATGGGAACGTTGCACTGGTGATGGGTGGTGTTCTTTACATGACTGAAACCCAAATACAATCATGTATGTAATAATCAAGGTGTTTAAATAAAATATAAAAAGTAAAATAAAATAAATGGTCTGTATGTAAAGGGAGTACTCTACCACTGTACTTCCTTCAACTTTAAAGAAGGGTTTCTTAAACTACATTGCAGAACATACATTTTTGTTTGTTTGTTTTGTTTTGTTTTGGGACTACACCTGGCAGCACTCAGGCTTTACTCCTGGCTTTTTGCTTGGAAATTGCTCCTGGTAGGCATGGGGGACCATATGTGATGCCTGGGATCAAACCCCAGTTAGTGCATGCAAGACAAATGCCTACCCACTGTACTATTGCTCTGGCTCCAAGGAGGACATACTTTTTTGCCATAATTTCCTTCATTGTAATTGAAAATAATGTGAATTTGGGCAAAATAAAGGATAATTATTGAATTTATTACAAGCCAGAATCTCAATTGATGATTTTATGCAGGGCAAATTCAAAATTATAAAAAATATAATATGACTAAAATGTCCTCTAATTCCATGCAGAAGAGCCATATTCACCTTAGGTCAATGCACCCTGAGGGGAAAAGAAGCAGAAGGACAAGGAGATGGGGGTCTTTCATCCAACGCAGCTGAGCTCTACCCAACCACAAAGTCTATAGAAAATGAGACAGACAG